>CM038486.1:4113276-4250776 GCA_021464305.1 Kandelia obovata | reverse complement strand
AACTTTGGACCACTAATGACAAAAGCAAAGTCAAAGAACATAAAGGAAGCACTTTACAACTTGTTGTGCAACATTTACTTACAAGAAATTTTAAGCACAAATTAAGGATGATGGAGACTTCCCCAAGGTTTGCAAATGTGTCATTTGTGGAGGAATATGAAAATCATGCCCCCGAGAAGGAAGTTAGAGCTGAGAGCCTATGTTTTGGTAATTAAATGGGTTATTTTCATTAGTTATATTGTATATAGTAGGTTGGATGAATTTTAACATTTAAATGGATTATTTTCATGAGTTTTTTATTATGATGTAGTAGGCTGAACGAATTTCATTAATAAACTCATCTTAGCAGATAGGGTTTTTAGGATTAGTATATAAAAAGGGAAAAAGGATAGTTGGAGAAAGCAGAACAGTTTTTATAAGTGTACGAGTTATTTTCTCTAGTTCTTTGAGAACTAATTCTAAACATTTATATTTAAGTGTGTTGGTTCAATAAATTTATCTTTTTCAATGTTGTTGTTAAGAGTGACATCTAAATCTTATAATTATGGTTTTTGGTTGTTTATAATCATTGGATTAGAATTCCAATTCTTTAACATTTGTTCAAATGATTATATAGTAACATTGATGTTAGGTTTTGTTTACATATAATCGAAATCTGTATCAAAATGATTGAAAATATGGCTGACTAGATTTAGTCTAATAGTAACTCAAGTCACATTTGTTATGATAAATCTTGGAGTTAAGTATATGTATGTTTCTAAAAAATTTTCCTTGCCTCTTAAATAGCCAAAAAAAAAAGTGTCAATCATTGTATAACTAACCGAGTAAACCTCAGCTCTTATAGGGACAAAATTGATGAATCACCTAATCATCGCGCAATTATTTCGTCTACCACATGGAAATGTTACACTTTCTCTCGCTTCATTGATGTCGTAGCACATGGCCTTTCCGCGGGCAATGTGAAGGCAATAATGAAAAGTTTTATTAAAACAAGCAACTTAAAGAAAATGTGTGAATCGAACAATTGGTAAGAAACATAGTTGAAATATTTGACAAATCAAAAGTTTTAGGCCCCCAATGACTTCCTATTTCGTAGGTGTGTACAATTATTGATTAATCATAACAAATGATTTTGTTCCTATATATGATTCTTAAGAATTTAATTAAGTAGATTTAAGAGTAATAAATTAAAATAATTATAATTAATTGTTATGCTATTTATACAATATTAATATAATATAAATTAATAGATATATAATATAATAATTAATTACAACTACTTGATTATTTAAATCTAATTAGATTTTCCTAATTCTTTCTGGAGGATATTTTATGCGCCTTGCTTTCTCGAATTGTTCCTTACAACAATATCTTGTAAGATATTTAACCAATTAATGAATTGATAAGAGCTATAATTTGTTTAAGAGTAGAGCCTAGATAAACCATTGGGTGCAGATGAGATGAGAGGCGCAAATTGGAAAAGGACTTCAAATGGCGCTCCTCTAGGTTGGTTTAAATCCAATGCTCTCTTTCATAACAAGAGGTCCACCAGAGATGGTTCCAAAATCAAACCCAAGTGACAATACACAAAATGCTAACAAGTTATAGGGTAAACTTCCTTGGACTTGTTGGGCACCGACAGAGGTGTAGCAGAATATAAATCTAACGATGGGTTAGGTTCTTCACGTCTTTTTCTTTTACTTTTACCTTTGTTGACCTAGGATGTCCAACTCATTTTAGATTACTTGTACAAAAGAAACTCTTCAAGATTAAGTATAATTTACTATCTAAAATCACCCAGACCAATGTCCTATAAAAGAAACTCTTCCTTGCTACTTTTACAAACTTTGTCTATCTTCAATCACAAAAAATCATGTGTCTAGATAAAATTTTTATCTATAAATTATGAGAAAACTACAATATCAATCATAGTTTTTAAAATTTTTTTCTTTGAGAAATTTTATAGTGTGACTTTTAAGGGAACATTGAAAAATGAATCATATGGATAAGAAAAATGTATGAGAATATGCATTTGGTTAGTACTTGTAATTTGCTACATATGCCATCACATTTGAGACATATTTAAGACCAAGTAGGTCTATACATCTGCCAAAAAGCAAAAGTAACATGAAGGATGACAAGTTTCCAAACAATAAGACTCATCAGATTCCGTTATAATGGCAAAATGTATTTTAGACTCTACATAATTAATTTGCGATTAAGTGTATAAAACTATTTTCCCATAGATAATAACATTTTCTTTTTTTGTTAGCCAATATCATTATACATTAACTTAGAGGATTAACATAAAAAATAATATATTAAAACTTATAAAATGCAATCAATTTTTGAAAAAATAAGTTTTGTGCTAATGAAACTTATTTTTCAAACATCAAGTTATATAAATATGAGACTTTTGTGTACTTACACTAAGTTGTAAACAAAGAAGTCTTTGGTGTCAATAAAAAAAATAATAAAAAAACTCATATACAAAGTTACCTATGTCCATAGTATATATAGTTTTGGCTAGTAAGATTCTTCAAATTCAAGTTACTAAGTTTGTATAATAGGTCCTACCCTACTTAGTTGAAACATCTACAAAGTAATTACACTATTAGGGTTAGAAGATAAAAGAATGAAACTTATGTTTAATAACTCTTCATAGAAGTGACATTTCTTTTGTTGCTTCTTTCTTTCTTTCTTTCTTTTTTGTAACTTACAATTTGATATACTTGTAACAATAGATCTAAGAAAAATTCATTTTTTCAAAAGTTTCATAAGTAAATAATTTTTTAGTCTAAATTAGAGATTATAGTGAACAAGGATTAAAATGGAGCAAGGCCTTCCCAACATGAAGAAAGTACTTAGTTTGGAAAGAAAATTAGATTTCATTGTTGGAATTTTTAGTTACACAACATTCACCTTTTTAGGTTAACAAGAAAAGAAAGTAAAGTTGTTAAAGCTAAATTTTTTTTTAAGTTACATAATTTTCACTTCATGACTCTTAAAGAAAAGAAATTAGAGTTAGAAAATGTTACCTAAACCAATTTTGAAAGTTTTGGATATTAAGACTATATACCCTATTAATGGAAGCCATATTATACTAGCTCAAATCAATAAGGGAGTTGACAGTTTGCAAAACCTTGAAGGACCAATGACAAGAGTAAGGTCAAAAAAAATAAAGGAAGTTCTCAATAACTTGTTATGCACCATTTACTTACAAGAAGTTGCTAGGCGTAAGTTAAAGATAATGGAGGCTTCACCAGGGTTTGCAAATGTATCATTTATAGAGGAATATGAAAACCATGGCCTTAGGAAGCAAGTTGGAGTTAAGAGCCCATGTTTGGGCATTTAAATGGGTTATATTGTTATGTAGTGGGTTGGATGAATTTTAACATCTTAATAGGTTATTTTCATGGGTTTTTATTATTATTATTTAGTGAGTTAGATGAATTTCCTTAATAAGTCCATCTTATTAGCTAGGGTTTTTAAAGGGTTAGCATATAAAAAGGAAAAAAAAGGATGGTTGGAGGAAAGAGACCATTTTTATAAGTGTATAAGCTATTTTCTCTGATTCTTTGAGAACTAATTTTGAACTTTTATACTTAAGTGTGTTGGTTCAATAGATTTATCTTTTTTAAAGTTGTTGTTGTTAGGAATGACATTTGAATACTATAGTTTTGGTTCTTGGTTGTTTATAATCACTGGGTTATAACTCCAATCCTTTAACCTTCTTTAGATCGATCCTATATCAACATTGGTGTTAAGTTCCATTTACATATAATTGGAGTTCATATCATTTGGTAATAAAGCTTTAGTTCTAACTCATGTTAGTTATCCTTTTGTCATCATCTTTTTCATGTGTTCTTCATTGTTGGTTGAATTATCAAAAAACATTTGTGTGATTCTTGCGTTTCATGATGTTGTTAATTATTTCTACAGAAATATCCATTAGTTAACTAAAAAATAAAAAATTTATGGGTTCTCATGTTTCACTATTGCTGCTCATTTTTTCTACAAAAACGCCCATTGGTTAATAAAAAAATAGCATTGTTCAATTGGTCAATTACTCGATTACATTTGATAATTGAATCGTTGTTCAATTACACTGCTAAACTCATTGAATTCCTTGTCATTTTGTTTGCTTTATTGTCTATCTTCCTTGATTGTATCACTTCTCTGAAGAGGTAGATCTAGAATTGATATATTCAGGTTTTGTTTAATCAAATTTAGTTTACTTAAAACCTTTTGAAAAAGCTCTTAAGTGTGAAATTACAATTAATTGTATGAAACATATTAAGTGGAGTGTAAACACGTAAAAGAGTGATTTGAGAGGATTACATTTTTTTTATTCTTTATCATTTTCTGCTACTATAAACATGTCATATGAGAAAATGGATAGCTCTATTAAGGGGGAGGAGAAATTTGCCTTATTAGACCTTAAATTTTTTATGAAGGCCTTAGAGGGATAATTTGAGAGAATGGAGTTTATGTTTGGTGAAATGGAGGATAGAGTGGAGAGAATTGAAAAGGAGTCTAGTGGGAGACCTGGGAGGTTAGTTAGGAAAATGGTACATGCACCATTAGTGCCAAAGCATAGGAAGGGGATGAAGATGAGCATGATGGAAGGCTTTTAATAGCAAGGTGTACAGGTTAAAAAAGATGATATTAAGATGTAGCGAGAAAATATTTTTTATACTAGGTGTTTAGTTTAGGATAAACTTTGTCGTTTGATTATTGATGGAGGTAGTTGCACTAATGTAGCTAGTACAAAGTTAGTGAAGAAATTGAACTTGCCTACAACTAGACACCCTAATCCATATAAATTGCAGTGGTTAAATGACAATAGGGAGGTGAGAGTGACTAATCAAGTGATTGTTTCATTTATTATTGGCAGGTATAAGGATGAAGTTATTTGTGATGTTGTACCTATGCAAGCTAGTCATTTGCTATTAGGACAGTCGTGGCAATTTGATAAAAGGGTAACACATGATGGGTATAAAAATAGGTATACATTCACCGTGGAGGACAAACTCATTACACTCACACCATTAATTCCTAAACAGGTTTATGAAGACCAACTGAGACTTTTCGAAAATGTACAAAAGAAAAGAAGTGAAAAGAAAGAGAGAGGAGAGAAGAATGAAAGTAAGAGAGAGAAAAGGCAAGAGCAAACACTTGAGAGTGTTAAACATAAGAGTGGTGAGATACAAAATAAAATTAAGCAACAATAAGTATGTATACCTAAGGAGTTGATGTGAGAGCTGTCTTCCAAACTAGGTGGCAAATGTACTTGATCCTTTATAAGGATGTCTACCTTGCTAACATTGACAATATTTCTTGTATTCTGAGTGTTGTTTCTTCTTTATTACAGGAGTTTGATGATGTATTCCCTAATAATGTACCAGATATATTGCCACTATAAAGGGGAATTGAGCATTATATTGACCAAGTACCTGGAGCAGCTATTCCCAACAAGCCAGCATACCGAAGTAACCTAGAGGAAACAAAAGAACTTTAAAGGCAAGTTGAGGAATTAATGGAAAAAGGGTATATGCGAGAAAGCATAAGTTCATGTGTAATGCTTAAGTTGTTAGTGCCAAAGAAAGATAGGTTTTGGAGAATGTGTGTCGACTATCAAGTGGTTCATAAAATTACAATTAAGTATCGACACCCTATACCTAGACTTGATGACATGCTTGATGAATTACATGGTGCATGCTTCTTTTTAAAAATTGATATTAAAAGTGGCTATCATCAAATTAGAATTATAATAAGTGATAAATGGAAAACTATATTTAAAACTAAGCATGGTTTGTATGAATGGTTGGTTATGTCATTTGGTTTGACTAATGCACCTAACACTTTTATGAGATTAATGAATCATGTTTTGAAACCTTTAATGAATCATGTTTTGAGACCTTTCTTAGGAAAGTTTGTTGTAGCTTATTTTGATGATATATTAGTATACAGTAGGAATTTAGAAGACCATGTTGAACATGTGTATTATATGCTTGATGTTTTGAAGAAAGGGAAATTATATGCCAATTTGAAAAAATGTGATTTTTGCAAGGATCATGTCATTTTCTTAGGTTATATTGTATCAGCTCATGACATAAAGGTTGATAAAGAGAAAATTAAGGTAATTTAAGATTGGCCTACACTTAAAAGTGTGAGTGATGTGAGGAGTTTCCATGATTTAGCTAGCTTTTACAGAAGGTTCATTAAGGATTTTAGTACCATAACTGCACTATTGATTGAGGTGACTAAAAAAAGTGTAAGTTTTAAGTAAGGTAAGGAATAACAAGATGCCTTTGATTTGCTTGAGTTTTTCTAAAATCTTTGAGATTGAATATGATGTATTAGGCATTGGGATTGGGGGAATTATCATGTAAGATAAATGACCTATTATATTCTTTAGTGAGAACTTAAGTGGGGTAACATTGAATTATCCAACTTATGATAAAGAAATGTATGCACTTGTTAGGACTTTAGAAATGTGGTAACATTATCTTTGGCCTAAGGAGTTTGTAGTTCATACTGATCATAAGTCTTTAAAACACTCGAAAGGGCAAGGTAAGTTGAATAAGAGACATGTAAACTAGGTTGAGTTTATTGAACCTTTTCCTTATGTAATTCAATACAAACCAGGTAAGGAAAATATTGTTACTAATGCATTGTTACGTAGGTACACATTGATTAACACTTTGAGTGTTAAGTTGTTAGGGTTTGAGCACATTATTGAATTAGATGTTAATGATGTTAACTTTGGTAACATATAAGCTGCATGTGAGAAAGTTACTTTTGGTAAGTTTTATAAGCATGACAGGTATTTGTTTAGAGTATATAAGCTTTGTATTCTTCAAGGGTCTATGATAAGTATATGCCTTTAGCAATTCCTTGTAAACCTTAGAACTACATTTCTATGGATTTTATTTTTGGATTACCTAGGTCCAAAAGGGCTGAGATTGTATTTTTGTTATAGCTGACATGTTTTTAAAAATGGCGCATTTCATTGCTTGCACAAAAATGGATGATGCCACACACATTGCAGACTTATTTTTTTAAAGAGATTGTTCACTTATATGGAATGCCAAAGAGTATTGTGTTAGATCGTGATGCAAAATTTTTAAGCCATTTTTGGAAAACATTGTGGGGTAAACTTAGAACAAAGTTATTGTTTTCTATAACTTATCATCCATAAATAGATGGACAAATTGAGGTAGTAAATTGAACTCTTAATACGTTGTTGCACGCTGTTATTAGCAAGAACTCTAAAACCTAGGAAGAATGTTTGCCTTTTATGGAGTTTCCTATAATCGTGGTGTTCATAGTGTTATAGGTTATTCTCTTTGCAAGCTTGTTTATGGTTTTAATCAATTGTCTCCTTTGGATTTAGTATCATTGCCCATACAGGAAATGGTTAATTTAGATAGGAAAAAGAAAGCTAAAATGGTGAGGCAACTTTATAAGAAAACTAGGTTTAACATTAAGAGCAAAACCAAATAATATGAAACACTAGCCAACAAAAGTCGTAGGCATATCACTTTTGAACTTGGTGATTAGGTTCAGGTATACTTGTAGAAGGATAGATTTCCTATACAAAGAAAATCAAAGTTGTAACCAAAGGGAGATGGTCCTTTTCAAGTGGTGGCAAGAGTTAATGATAATGCGTATAAACTTGACTTGTCAGATGAGTATAATGTGAGTGCAACATTTAATGTTTTTGACCATTTTCCTTTTCTCTTTGATGATGTAGGTGCTAATTTGAGGACAAATCATTTTGAGCACAGTAAAAATGATGGATGTCATATTGTATCAACTCAAATTAACCAAGGAGTTGATGTTTTGCAAAACCTTGGAGGACCAATGATAAGGGCAAGGTCAAAAAATAAAGGCAACTTTTAACAACTTATTGTGTCACATTTACTTACAGAAAATTGCTAAGTAGGAGTTAAAGATGATAGAGGATTCATTAGAGCTTGTAAATATGTTATTTGTGGAGGAATATAAAAATCATAGCCTTAAGAAAGAAGTTGAAGTTGGGAGCTTATGTTTGGGCCTTTAAATGGATCATTTTCATGCATTATATTATTATGTAGTGGGTTGGACAAATTTTAGCATCTTAATGGGTTATTTTCATGGGTTTTCATTATTATTTAGTGGGCTAGATGGATTTCCTTAATAAGCTCATATTATTAGTTAAGGTTTTGGGAGTTAACATATAAAAAGGGAAAAAAAGATGCTGGAAGAGGGAGACTGTTTTTATGAGTGTATAAACTATTTTCTCTAATTTTTTAAGAATTAATTTTGAACTTTCATACTTGAGTGTGTTGATTTAATAGATTTATTTTCTTCAACGTTGACGTTGTTAGAAGTGGTGTCTAAATACTATAGTTTTAGTTCTTAGTTGTTTATAATCATTGGGTTAGAATTTTAATCTTTTAACTTTTGTTTGAATGATCCTATACCAATATTGGTGTTCGATTCCATTTACATATAATCCGAGTTCATATCACCTATAACATAAGAATCAAAGAAATGTTCTTTTTTTTTTTTGTCACATTCTTAGTTAGAGTATCTTGACTCAAATTGATTTAGAAACTAAATTTTTTACAATAGTGACTTATATAAATAAATCTTCATTTTAACTAATCAATAAAGATTTTTTTTGCTACATATTACTATATTAGTGGTCTTAGTTACTTTTGGCCTATAAATAATTTTTTTTATAATAGCAAAATATGATAGACTAAGAGATTATATTAAAAGATTTTTTTTATATTTATTCAAAAATTATAAGTGTAAAAAAGAGAAGAATTTATTAGGAACAAATAAAAATTTTTAAAAAATTATAAGTATTTGAGATTGTAAAATTAAAAAACTAAAAATTTATCAAACACATTTGTATGATTGTACTGTAATATGATTGTAAACCTTTGTACAATTATGATTAATGATATTATTATTATTATTATTGTAATTAGTTTTTTTTTTAAGTTTGATGGTAGATTTAACATTATCAATATAGTGAAATTGGGAAGAAGAGGTATGAATAAAAGACAATTATCTATGTCGACCATCACTCAAATGATTATTTTATAAAAGAAAAAGATGGCCTGAGGCATTAGCATACAAGTGTTTGATACGACACTGCACTGCTGGGGTGGCGGCTGCGTGTGGCAGGACAAAAAACAAAGAAAAAGTTTGAAAAGTCATTTGCCCGTGAATAATAATAGCTTTCCACGCTATAAGAGTCCCCCACAAAGTAGGTGGTTATGTACAAGTTGAAATGGCATTTGGACGGTAGTGCGCCCTATAAATTAGCTCGCACATGGCCCATGGCACCTTCTTTGTTGGTTTCTAGTATCGCCGGTTCTAGCTTAAAAAAAAAAAAAAATTAACATTATCTTGCATTAAGAACTTGTCCATGCTTTAAAAGGCAGATCAATTATTAAATTAAAAATTTTAGAAGTTTAAGATTCATTAATTATAATTAAAATTGAATTGATAAATTTAATATTTAACATTAAATATTGTTGTGGCCAATTTAGAAGCCAAACGATGTGGCCGCTGCAAGAGCTGGGAATGATAGTGCGATGTCCATTGCTTCAAGCTCTATTGTTGTCGAACGCTGGAGGTGTTAGATTGAAGAGTGACTCATGTAAATATAATCAACTTTTGCTCGTCCTAAGCAACAATGAATGAAGTTTGAGATCGGCCTGTCTTTTGCCGTCATGTGCACCGATAGCGTCATTATTTGTGTCAAAAAAAAATTAAATAATTTATTAAAAATATTTTATAAAATTTATAAGAAGAAAGATATAAAATAAAAAATACAATAATACTTTATTATATATATTTATCATGTTTATTGTCTGTTTAATTGAATTTATAATAAATTTAAAATTTTTAATTATTAATTATTTTTATTAATATACAAATTAACATATTTAATAATATTTTATTATATTATTTAAAAATATAATTGAGGCGACTTCTGCCGCGCCTTCTCGGTGCAGTGGAAAGCAATAATGACCCGCTCTCTTTTAATAATACCATTTTCACGTTTTACTTAACTTTTTTATTTTTTTTCGATGGGCTATAAGAGGACCGTGTGACGCTGTTTGTTTGGTGTAGCTTCAAAGCTTCAAACCCCGTTCAAGTCTCATTAATTTTTGTTCAGCGTCCTCTCTATCCAGTCTCCCTGGTCCCTGCTAGTCATTTCATCCTGCCTAAATTTTCTCAGGAATCTTTCTTGTTCTCGGTGTTCTTATTCTACACTTTACATCCTGTTCTGTTCTTTAAGGTCTCTAGTACCGAGTTCAATAATCAAAAGTAGTCACATGTAATTGTTTCCAAAAATGGAAATTACCCACAATTTTACACCCTCTGTTCTGGCTCTTCTGTTGGTATTAGCCTTCGCCAAGTCCTCACAGATCTCAGTCCCAAAACCAAGAATGTTGGACCAGACCGCTTGCACAATGTGCCCCGATTGTTGCAACCAGCCGACGCAGCCGACGCCGCCGACGCCGCCAAGCCCGCCGAGGCCGCCAAGCCCACCGACGCCGTCAAGGCCGCCGACACCGCCAAGGCCGCCGACGCCTCCAAGGCCGCCGACGCCTCCAAGGCCGCCGACGCCTCCAAGGCCGCCGACGCCTCCAAGGCCGCCGACGCCTCCAAGGCCGCCGACGCCGCCACCTTCTTCGACTTACAAACCAAAGCCCAGTCTTTCTTACATATTTTTTGTGGGAGTCGGTTTTGCTTTCTTTATTTTAACCATACTACTTGGAATGGCATCAAAGAACGTGAAGAAAGTGAATAATGTGGCACATCGGCTGAATAATGTGCCAGATCGGCTGAATAATGTGGCAAATAATATGGAAGAGCTGCTGAATAATATGCCAGACCTGCTGAATAATGTGGCAGAAAATGTGGAAGAGCGGCTGAAAAATGCGGCAGATAAAGTGGCAGTGCCGCTCCCCAGATGAATATTAATAAAAAATTAAAATGATCAATGTGGCAGATAATTTCTGTTCACCGTCCTCTCTCTCTAGTCTCCCTGTTCTTGCTATTCACTAAATTGATGATTTCAGAAAGTTTTTTTATTATTAAAATAAAAAATTAATAAAAATATTTTAAAAAATCATCAATTTATTAAATTGACATTCATCAAAATTACAATTAATTTATTATTTAATTTTTTATCATCAATTTTTATATTTTAATTAATATTTTAATAATCAAATCAATTTTAAATTAAAAAATTTTAAAATTTTAAGTTTAATAAATCTAATTGGTATAATTAAAATTAAATTAATAAAATTATATTTAATATTAAATAAATAAAAATATTTTTATAAATAAAATTTAAATTTTGAGATAAAATTTAAATTTTGAGATAAAAAAAAATTTTAAATTAAACCAATCAACTCAAAAATTAGACCTGGTCCAACATTCTTGGTTTTGAGATTGAGATTTGTGAGGACTTGGGCCAAGGCTAGTAGCTAGAACATAGGGTGTAAAATTGTGGTTAATTTCCATTTTCAGAAACAATTGCATGTGACTACTTTTGATTATTGAACTCGGTACTAGAGACCTTAAAGAGCATAACAGGATGTAAAGTGTAGAACAAGAACACCGAGAATAAGAAAGATTCCCGAGAGAGGACGGTGAACAGAAATTAACGAGACTTGAAGGGGGTTTGTAAAAGTGAACAGCCACTCAAAGTCTTTCTTTTCTTTTTCACTCCGAGTGTCCCTTGGCTTTGAAGCTACACCAAGCAAACAGCGTCACACGGTCCTTTTATAGCCCATCGAAAAGAAAAAAAGTTAAATAAAACTGAAAAGGGCATTATTAAAAAAGATGGAGACCTCAAATTCTAAAAGATGACACTGACACGTTTATTCTTAAACAAATTATAACTCCTTTCAATCTATTGGTCGGTTTAAAGAAATTGGAGAATGCAGGGCGCACAAAATATCCTTTTAAAAGGAATTGGAGAAATTTAGTTAAATTTAAAATTGATAAATTCATATAAATAAAATTAATTTTTATATTATATATTATTTTATATTATAATAATAATTTATATTATTTTATATTCTTATTAGTCAAAATAATTATGCAAGAAAAATATTAAAAAAGTATGAAATGGAGGATTTAAAACCTTTGAGTGCACCAATTCCAATATCCAAAAACCTTAATGAGAATGAGATTGGTAAGAATGTAAATAATAAACTATATTGGGTATGATCAGAGCCTTCTTTATTTTACTGTTAATAATCATGATATTATCTTTATTGTGTACTAAAGGGAGCACCAATACTTAATAACTCTTAGGTGGTGTATTTGGGCATGATCTAGTTGAAAGTAAAATTTTGTCGCACATTTAATAGGTCCAGCAAAATACCTTATCATAGGTAGTTGTTCATAACTCCTTTGATTCAAGGAAATTCTTGAGGATTTTGAGTTTCATTTTTTTAGAATTTCTATTTTATGTAACAAGATTATTGTCATAAACCTCACCAAAAATGTCATTCATTATTTTAGAACTAAGTATATAGTTCTTAAACATCATTTTATTCAAAATTATTTATTAAAAAGGGGCATTGTTCTTAAAATACTAGTTACAAATGATCAACTTGTAGATATATTTATAAAGCTCTCAAATGAGGATAGATTCTTAAGCATTAGAAAGTGTTTGGAAATATTAGACATAACTTAAACTCTCATCTATATATTTTGGTTTTCATATATACAAATATAATAAGTCTTTGTTTTTTCCTTTCTTTTATTGCTTAAGATAAGCTCTTTTTTTATACATTAATTTGATATTAGTTATCACATAAACATAATTGTAATAACTTTAATTAAATTCCTTATTTTTTAAGTAATTCCTTTGATTATTGAAACTTTTTTTTTGTGGTCTTTATTTTCCTCTTTTGTTGTCAACTAATCTTGGATGAGTGAAAAGAGCACATTCTTGGAAATTTAGAAAATTGCTTACTTTTTGGTAGTTGTATAACTTATGTTGACATCAAATTATGCTAGTTTCTTTAAATTTGGAAAAGCACTATGATTATTATTATTATTACTTTCTCATTCTTTAAATTATTTTAATTTCTATGAACACAATCGTTCTTTAAATTACACTATAACCTATGAACTAGCATTATGCATTCCATTCTTATTCTATGTTTTTGTCCCATCCTTTGCTTTTTTTGCTCCATATAAGATTGTCTTTCTATTTTAGTTTTTTTCCCAAAATTCCATTTTTTTAACCAAAACAATTATACATAAGATCTTGTCTTCACAAATCACATAATTTTTTTTTGACCCTTACAACTATCTTTCAACAATTTTCCTTTTAGTTTCTTTACTTTCCACTCTTATTATGTATGCCAATGAAACTCTTTTCATATATCAACTTTGGCTTCTTTCTTCCATTTCAATCAAAATGTTTTGTGATACTTCAAAATTTTCATTTTCATTTTCCCATCCTTACCTGTATAGATTGGGTCAATTAGGTCCAAACTGATGGGAAAAGTACATTTGTTCAATTAAAGGAAATTAAAATAAATAAATCATATTATAAGATTTATGTAATTTTATTTAATATTTTAAATAAAAAGATGAATTATGTAATTTAAATTGCAATATTTAGGTTATAATAAAATAAAATTACTATTATGCTAATTTGCCTTTCCTTGAATTTATTTTAACAAGTCATCTAATAATGTTAAAAAAAAAAAAGCAAGGTTAGATAGAAGAGAAGAAGAAAGATAAATAAAAGAAAAAAAAGTGAAAATTTGTAATTATGTGAGAGATCATTATATATATATATTACAAATTACCATAGATTGTTACATTCGTATTATGTAGTTTATGTAATGTTATCATATATAGGTAGTCTTTAAAAAATTAATTTAATAAATATTTTATATAATTAATCAAAATTTAATTTTTTTTAAATGATAAAAGTACATGTAATTAAAATGATATGATTTTGATTCTTAATTTTAAGTATTTGTGATAAGAAAAAAATATAAATAAATAATAAAAAGGAGTTAATTATGTTATACCACCCAAATATTCTATATTTTTAAATACTATTAAAATACAATGTAAGATAAAAGTCTAATTTATCATATATTATAATATCCTTTATTGTCATATCTTATATTTTCCAATTCGCATACCAAACACAATATTATTGTGCAGGACAATCTCATAATCAAGGTTACACAAATTATCCTATACAATTAAAAAAATATTTGATAAATGTAAGAAATGAACACAGACAATGACATATACCTATAAATATATAATCATAACTATTAATTATAATTGACATACCTTTTTATACCTAATAATCAATTGTTATGATTAAATGATATGAATTTGTGTTTAAAACCATTTTACATCTTTGTAATGGAATTTGATAGGATTATATATACAAACACAACTAAGTATGATTAATTAACAACATTGCATAAATAAAGAAAATAAGGAAATGCAAAAAATTAGTCTTAAACCTTTATAATTTTATGCAATTGGATCCTTAATGTTTTGGCATTTTCATTTGAGTTATAAACTTTTTAAGTTATTTTCAAATCGGTTCTTTTTGAATAGCAAGCAATTAAGACCTTATATTAATTTAAACTATAAAAGGTTTGACATATCTCAAGGTCCATTATTGTTGTTTAAAGCAAATAATAGCTTATCCATATCCATTTGTGCCACCCCTAATTAAGACTTTTACTACTCAACAATGGAGTTGTAAGTAATAGGCAACTTTTTATCTTTTTTAGTTATTATTGTAGCCATCTTATTAGACTTCTTTAACTTTTTTTTTGTTTTTTTTTAATTTCTTTTAACCAACATCAAGAAGTATCCAATCAAAATCTCTAAAAAAGGCAATACCAAAAGCAAGAGGCATATGACCTATAATTGGCCGCCTCCATCTCTTAGGATGGCCACAAGCACCTTACATTATTCTTGGTGACATGGCTGATAAATATTGACCCATCTTCACTGTTAAAACATGCTTACATCAAACTTTGGTGGTTAATAACTAGAAGTTCACAAAGAAATGCTTGACCACCAAGGATAAGGCCTTTTCCAATAATCCAAAACCTCTTGCCTTTATGCTTTTGACCTATGGTTATGCAATACTCGTGTTGATCACTTATATAATGGCATTAGGTGCACAAGATCATCATGCTCAAACTTTGATGGAACAATTGGTTTGACTTGTTTAAAACTATATGCAAATTTGAGGTTAGAATGTTAATAAGGGAGTTATATTCATTATGGGAGAGGAACAAAAATAGTTTAAAAATAGTGAGGATTGGATGATGGAAACAACCATTGAGGGACCTTTTTGAGATGATAAAGAGATTTATGGTGACTGATAGGCTATATTTGTTTTACTTATTTAGATTCTTGGATATTGACAAATAGAAGAAGGCGACTAAAATTCTACAAAGGAATTAGATTCCATTGTTGATGAATGATTGAAAGAGCATAAACAAAAGATGGATTTTGACATTATAAAGCAACAAGAGAACTTTATGAAGTTGATGTTCAATATTTTAGATAATGCAAAAATGGTTATAGGCAGAGATCTACACATAGTCAACAAAGCCACTTGCTTGGTAATTATGATTTGCCATTCTTTTCTATTTGTTTCTTTTTTTTTTTCATAAAAATCCCCTATTGAATGACCATTACAAAGGTTTGGATTCAAAAGAATGGAATAACCATATTATTAGTCCTAAACCTTTCATTCTTTTTGTTTCTAATATGGTTTTAAACATTTTTGCATTTCTAATTTAATTTTTAACATTATAGTTACATATCAATTAAGCCTAATTAATGATAAAATATTGTTTAATCATCAAATATATGCTTTGACCAAATTAAAAAAAAAAAAGAGAGAAAAAAATAAAAATATAAAATTAAATAGTATTTCATCTCTTTCTCTCTCTCTAGACAAGGCTAAATACTCAACTATATATTAAAACCCTTATATTATCCTTAATTTGATGATCATCAATCTCTCCCTTCTTTCTTCCACATAAACTCATTTGGTACATTTTGCTGAAACCTAGAGTTGTGATATATTCTAAAGATGAAGCATTGCTACATTATAAAAAGTTGCCACCTTAGATGCATATTTGTTTTAATGAAAGGTCTGATATTCTTTGCTTTATTCTTTCCCCACCTTTCTCACTGTATCATGGATGCCTTCCACCTGATGTCATGAGCCCTTATTTTTGGCTTTAGGGTTTGATTTTTGATGAAATTTTAGGAAACTAGAGGCTAATCTAATTAACTAAGGTTTAATTTAGGAGGAACTTAAGAGAACTAAAGTGTCTAATTATAACTATGAAGCAAAAATGCACATATTTGAATGATGAAATATGATTTTAATTATCATGTTTTTTACTCTTTATAAGGTTTAATTTCATATTTTCATACTTTTTCAATCTTTCTTTCATTTATTGGATGGTCAAACCATGTTCCATCATTAATTAAAACTTAATTAACAAATAACTGTAACATTTAAAATTAACTTGAAATCACAAATATGTTTAAAACTAAATTTTTTAAAAAAATGAAAGGTTTAGAGGTAAAAATATGGTTACCCCATTTTTATTTTTATTTTTTTCAATCTAAACCTTTGTAAAGGCTATTCAGTGGTGTTTAAAAAAAAAAGAAATATTTTGGACAGTTTTTTTTTGGCAAACAAGCAAAAAATATATATACATTTTGTATGGTTACTTTTGTTCATATAAAGTGGTGAGACATAGAAAAAAAATGATTATAGTAGTCAAATCTCATTAGTTGTTATGTATAGATTTATTTGGTCCATTTAAAGTATTTGTATTAGGTAGTATGCATTATGCATTTATTATTGTAAATGATTTCATTAGATTTACATGGCTCTTATTTCTTACTTATAAAAATGAATCCTTGAAAACCAATGAAAGATTTTTCAAACAATTATAAAATAAGAAGGAATAACTTATCACTTTAATTAGAAATGATTATGGAGTAAAACGTGTGAAGTTCCCGACTTCTCCGTAAGATCTACTAGTTTGTAATATTGAGAGGGGGATAAATCAATATCACACCAATTCGCAATTCGCAAGTAAGTGAACAACTTCAACCTCTTCTTAAAAGCAAACTCTTTTTTAGACTCAATAGATCTATTGTTACCTACTAATCACAATAGTCCCTAAAATTAACTTTCAGACACCTTGCCTAATAGACAATACAGATGTTCTTATTTATGTCTTCGTTAGCTTATAAGTTGGCTGATACTTTAATTGCGTTCACAACTCAATTCAAAAAACAGAACATAAAACAAATTAAGGATATACGAGATTTACGTGGTTTCGTCAACGTGACGTAAGAACTCTCCCTCTATCGAGACTATCCACTATACTTATGAATACAGGTTACAATGGATCTTTTTAATTCTCTACTCCTTTCAATATTACAATTACTAGTATATAGAGATTAGTATATAGATAGATTATTTAGTAAATAAATATTATATTATATATTAAATATATATTAAATATTATATATAAATATTATATATTAAACAGATATATTTATTAATATATTTATTATAAATATCTTTATAAAATAAAATAAAAGTCTTTATAATTTTTTTATAAATATTTTTAAATATTTTTATACAATACAAAGAGTGTTTCGCTGAATTCCTACATTGTATCACACAATTACTGCTATCACCGTCTTACGGTCTCAACCGTCTTCTTGTCTCACGGCTCGCCTATCCGTTTCTCTCTCTCTTGCTGTCTGGATTTCTCTCTCTTCCCGCCGAATTTCTCTCTCTTCACCGGATTTCTCTTTTCCGTTGACCCACTTGGCCGGATTTCCTCCCTTTTCTGCCGGTGGTTTGCTTTTCTTTGTCCTGCCGTCCAGCCCCGTCTAGCCGTCACTCTTCTTCCTGCCGACGGTCTCCGATCTGACCGTGTATGATTTTTCTCCTTTTCTCTCTCTTTCTTGTTCTGCCGTCGGCTCACTTGGTTGGCCGAACTGGGTTTTCTTTCTCTCCTTCCCGTCGACTCTTTCTCTCTCTCGACGGTTCTGTTTTTGCCGACGGTTCTCTCTCTCTTTCGTTTCGCTCTGTCGTCGCCCCATTCACCAGCCGTTTCAATCGTCTATCTTTTCTACCGATGGTGTAGGGTTGTCGTGTGTCGTGCTGTCTCCTCACCGACCGTCTAGCCGTTATGTCCGTTTCTCTCCTATCTCCGACGACGACCTTTCTCTCTCTTCCAAGCATTTTCTGTCTCTTCATCCAACGGCTTCACTGTGCGGTTACTATTCACTCGACGGCACTGTTCACTCTCTTCGTCCGGTGGTGTTCTTCCGTGTAGGGTTTGGTGTTCTCTTAGTTGGTCGGTTGTCTAAGTTTTTCTGAATGCTCAATATTGCCAACTCCTTTTTCTTTGTCTTCTAAGACCATTATATAGTCTTACGCGATAAATTTATTTTTTTATCTTTTCATGTGACTTTATTTTTTTCACACTTAAATTTAGTTGACAATAATTACAACTCATACAAGGCTCCCTCTTTCTTAACAGCTCTCCTTGCACTGTTGCTTCTCTCTCCCTTTGTCAACTAATTATAAATTTGAAAAATTCGTAAAGTAGAGATAGAGAATTCACTTGATTTTCAGGCTTGAGGAGACATTTGCACAGACAGACTCATTCTATGCTTTTCAAACAATTTTGTGGATAGAAATTTAGTTAGATCTTGTGTAATTTCTTCAACAGGTTTATGTTCAACTTGTGAGAGTAAAGTAGTAGTTCCCACAATTCTTCTTTTTGTTGTAATTCCTACTGATGGGTCACCTGTGAGCTGATTTTCTTAATGAGCACTAGTCCACGTTTTCTTTAACTTTTTTTCTTGCATAGTCTTAGTTGCAAGAGGATCTCTTTCTTCGTCAATCACATACGAATTTTCAGTTGTTCTCTTCCCAGCTGCAACAGTATTGCCTTCTTTACCCTTTACTAGACAACCTGTTTTTGTGAATATTACCTTATGGTCTTCATTACATAGTTTGTTGACAGATGCTAGATTATATCTAAGTCCTACAACGTGCAGAACATCTTTCAGCTTTCCTCTTCTAATGTTTACTGACCCCTGATCACTGATGTTGAGTGAATCATCATTGCCAAACTTGACTCTGCCTTCTCTTGACCAATTTAGTTTTGACAATTTACTCTTGTCTCCCGTCATGTGTGAAGTGCATCCACTGTCAAGGATCCACTGCTTATTCTTGTAATCAGCATTTAGTGCAGTTTTAGCTATATTAGTTACCTCCCTTTTTGCTCTGTATTCCTTTTTCTGAATTGGCTAGAAGATAACTTTCTCCTTTTTTACAGTTTTGACTGCATCGCTTATTTTCATTATGCTATTGAGTGTCTTCTCTTGTTCAGGGAGAAGTGTCATGCATCTCTTGGCATTATGGTCATCCTGCCTGCATCTTTCACACTGCTCCAAGTTTGCCAGTATAGTAAACTTGTTCTTTGAAACCACTAATCTAGGCTTTCACCAACACTCCTTGTCAGTGTGTCCTTGCTTTTTACAGTATGTGCAAGAACTCATGACAGGTGTTCTCCTCTGAATTTTGTATTGTCTCCCCCTGTATGCAACATCGTATCTTCTCAAGTTGGAGACATATACTGGCTTTCTCCACCAGCAGTTACTCACCTTATGACCCCAAACTCCACAATAAAGGCAATGACCTTGAAACTGCCTCTTCTTGGGTCTAATCATAGCTTGTCTTATTCTGTTCATTACTTGTTGTGTAGGCAACATAGCTGGCTTTTTTACTTGTGTGACTTTCATTTCAGTCACTTTCTTCTCCTTCTTCTGTTTAGCTGTAACCCTTTGCTAGCTGACTTTTTGTTCTTTTTGAGACGTAGCAGCTATGGGCTGCTGCTCTTTAACCACATATATCATTTTTGGTCCTGGCTTTGGTTTGATAATTATCTTTTCTTCTTTAGTTATCTTCATCTGAGTCACAGCCTTCTCTTTCAACTTCTGTGGCAAAGTCTCATTGTTTTTTTTTTCTCTTGTAGAGCTTGTTTTTCCTACCACTTCAAACTTCTGCAAGTTCTCACTCTTTTTGAGTTGTTGCTAAAGTCTCTCAACAACTCTATTTTCATTTTTTCAATTGTTGAAGTCTTTGAGCCAAGCTCTACTGTAAAGTCTTCACATATTTTGATCTGTTCTTCAAATTTTCTCTTCAAGTCAATATGTTCAGTCCTTATTTTATCCTTTTGACTTTCAGTTTCCTCAGACTTTGCTTTAACTTGTTTTATATGGGCATCCAACCTTCTTATGGTTCTGCTCCTTCTGATTATCTCCTTTGAAGTTGCTTACAACTCAGCTTCAAGATCTGGTTCTTCTTCATCAACCTCCTTTTCCTCTTCAGAGGTTAAACTACCACCTTGAGTTAATGCCATAAAGGTATACTCATCTGATAAGTCTTCATCTTCCTCCTCATCAGCTTCTTTTATCTGACTCACATAACTGTTGAATGAGCCTCTCTTCTTCTTCTGTGGGTTGGCAGTCTTCTTGCTGGACTTCTTTGATTTGAATGATGATTTTCTCCATTTTGAATTCGGCTTATCATCACCATTCTCATCTTCATCATCACCATCATCATCTTCATCATCAAGTTTCACTTTGCACTTAGAAGCAAAGTGTCCAGTCTTCTCACAACAATAGTATCTTAAGGCCAACTGTCCTTTCCCCTTTTTAGACCCCTTTTTGAATTTCCTTGTGAAATAAGCCAATACTTCACCTTCACTTTCTTCCTCATCCTCATCATCATACTCTTCACTAGATGATTCTTTCTCTTCTTTTATCCACTAAGTTTTTGTCTTTATTTCCATTATGTTACCTATTGCACAACCTAGTGGCACCCATTGAATTAGGTGTCCCCTTTGGCCAAAAAGAACAACTCAAAAAACAAAATATGTTTTGAGTATCGGTTGCACTATGTTGTTCAAAGTTAATGGCAGCCAAATGCCAAAATTATACTTTATGAAGTCACAGGCATTATCTAGTTCTCGAATATGTTTGGATGGGCAGATTTTAAGCATTTAAAATATTTACTGTGGCAGTCACATTTTCTCCCCCAAAGCTACAAAATGCCAGCTGTTTTGTTCTTTTTTTTTTCCCCCTCTTTTGGAATGGAAGTGACAATTAAATTTATGGTCAGATTCCAGTTAATTGTCTTTGCTTGTTTATTTATTTCAAATACTCTGTGGGCTGGCTGTCGTCATGACCAGTGGAAGGCTTATATAAGTCAAACTGGTCACTTTTCAAAGAAGTTCCTTGGCGCAGTTCATGTTATATAGTTTTAGATTTCTGTCAGTGAGATTGTGATGATAGTATTGGTATCCAATAATTAAGAGAGTAAAGAATTGGTTTGAGATATCACTTACATTCTTATGCTGTATGATGGCGGAGCAAATTTAGAGCAGAATGGATCTTTTTCAGAACAATGCAAGGCAACAATTCATCTGTGCAACTTTTTTCGTTTTCATAAATGCAACTTATAGGAAAAACTCCTTTTGAGCTTTCCCTTTTCCTTTCCTTTTCCATACTTTTTCTGGGCGTCAAAGTTAATATAATGCTCTAAGAAAGTGATGTTGCTTGCCTGACCAGATCATGCCACAAGAGCAGGTTGAGCTTCAGACTTCAATTTTGTTGGAGCTCCAAAACAGGGTTGTTAAGGCAGAAGCAGCTATGGGGCAAAAGGATGAGGAAAATGCTGCATTAAGGTCTGAGTATGAGGAAAAGATGAAAACAATGGAAGAGATGTGGCAAATGCAGATGGCATCATTGCAGGTGAGTATTCGTGGAATAAAAAATTCTTTACACATCAAATTTCTAGTTAGTACATGAAAAGGAAACTATTTATAAACAGGTCAACAGCAACGGGGAAAAGAATGAAGCAAATTTCTCAGTGCAACTGCTCATCTAGTTACTATTTAGTATCAGCTTTTCTAGTTAACATTATGTATAGAAACTCATGGTGAAATATCAGTTTCAACACATTTAAAGATGCCCCTCCCCCAAAACAATAAATGCTTGAACAGATCCTTGGTCATGGAAGCTGGTTTTGGCTGTTTTGAGACTTCCACTGGCCAGAGTTAGATGAAAGACTATCGATAACAATGACCTTTTAGGTAGTGTTGGATCCTCTGTACAATGAATATCTTAGGGAGCAATGCTTATGTGTCTCTCCACCCTTTAGAAGGTGATATATGGTCCTTTTTATGTCAATCCTTGAGGGCCTTAATACTCTCTAGATTACTGTGGTATTTGATACATTATTTTTTGAATATTGTATTGCCATTTGCTAGTTTATGTCAAGCAGGATGACCAAAGAGTAGATACATATGCTCATCAAGACTTTCAGTTGCTTAAAGAGATTAGAAGGTTCATATTGCATGATTCAGTTAGCCCTAATGGCAAAGTTACCTGTTGATAATTCTTGGGTCTGGACCATGTCTCCCAGTGACATAAAGTGAAATTCATATGCTACATATAGTTGCAGCTCTGTGCAAATTTTCTGGTCCAATTATTTAGATCTGATCTTTAGAAAATAAATTTGCTTTTTAAGTATTACATGCACACACATGAATTACATGCTGCAGGATGATACAGTTCTTCCATTCCTAAGGACAGTCTTTGTGGTTTCATCACAGGCAATTCTTGCTGCGGCCAGAAAGAGTCTTGCTGCTGATAACACAGCAGGTCAACCTGGAAAACTTGATTCTTCTACATCACCTCAAGGTTGTGATTCTGAGGATAATTTGTCTGGAGGATCTCAAACTCCTGGTGGAAGTGCCATCAACAAAGTCTTTGGCGTGATTCCTGGCTTTAGAGCAGGAAGAGACCCTAATGACTCTATAAATGTGGTCAATAGCCTTGCAAAAGAGTTTGAGCACCGTACGCAGAATTTTGAAGATGATGCTAAAGCATTGGTTGATGTCAGAGCAGGACAATCAGCTTCCACTATTAACCCTGATGAGGAACTTAGGAAATTGAAACTGAGATTTGAGACTTGGAAGAAAGAGTATAAAGTCAGATTATGGGAGACCAAAGCAAGGGTTCGCAAACTTGGGAATGGAGATGAAAAAGGCCGTCGAAAATGGTGGGGGAGGATAAGCTCAAGAGCATCATAACATTACAGTTTTTAGATTAGCAGCATCAGGGATATGTCGAAAGGTGATGGAAACTCAAGGAATACTAGAAGAATCAGCATTGTTGATGTGGTGCCAGTTCTGTGGTTATTTCCATTTGCTTGGGGTGGTTCCATTCATTTATGAAAACTGCTATGGGCTTTTCCGAACTGTGAGTTTAGCATGGTTGGAGGACTGTATGTTTGCATCCTACCAATTTTGTTTCCTGGTGGAAGGATTGGTGTATTATGTGAATAGCCAAATAGATTTGTGGGAAGAGTTGCTGTGTTATCTTTATTTAATTTGGCTAGATTTAGATTAGATTAGTTGTACATATTCTGTTACCCTGGATGTAATTACAGGCTTGGTAGTACAAGGTTTAAAAATCTGGAATGAAAACATTCTTATTGTTTCACATTTTTGTTTGATCTTAAGTTCACTACTCCCTTTTAATTCTACTAGTCTAAGTCTAACAGCTAATGTATCTTCTGTTCTACTGATAGAGGAGCATCTTTATGATAATGTCAAAGTTGGGCATGCATTGATGTGTTTTTAACTTAAGTTAATGGTTGGAAGCATTGTTATGAGCAACCCGGAATGATGTGTATTGCTGTGTTCTTGAATTTCCACAATTTATGGCCTTTCTCCAAGTCAACCTAGAAAATTCTGGACTCAACTTTAGCTAGAGATCGCCCTATCGTAGATGCAGGATATATTTTTCATGATAGGGACAAGCTAAGGCTCAATTTAATACCATTTTGTTGAAGAAAGAATGTCTTCCCACGTACCAATTTAACCTCATTTTGTAGTGGTGGGCTTCCATATATACCACTCCTATAAATTAAGTTTTGCGGCTAAAGTCACGGTATACATTGGATCTCGATGATATAAATTTGGCTTAAAATTTACTCATTATCACGCGTTTACCGTCATAGTCCAGGCAGAGATTTTCATTCTGATTAGAGAAATCAGAACACCGATATTTATGATCCAGGCACAAACTTAGTGGCATAGACCCAGGCATTGTTAGCAACAGGGTTTTCGAGGTGGTCCAGGAGGTTTTCCAGGGGACCTTTTCCAGTGACAATGGCTTGAACAAAGAAACCAAACGTGGAGAACATGGCTAGCCTGCCATTCTTGATTTCCTTCACTTTCAGCTCAGCAAATGTGACAGGATCGTCAGCCAGGCCTAGAGGGTCAAAGTACTGGCCACCAGGGTAGAGATCATTGCCCTCTCCTACTCCGGGGATGCCATTGATGCGGAATCCCTCATCGAGGCCCATCAAGGCAACCTGGAATCCAAGTACAGCGAGAATGCTTTGGGCATGGACTAGGTTGGGGTTGCCCAAGTAGTCCAAGCCACCTTCTGAGAAGATTTGAGCTCCAGCTTTGAACCAAACTGGTTCCTTGAAGTCCACTCTAGCCCATTTCTCAAGGACTTCTGGGGTAATTCAAACTTTATATCTCATTCCAAACTTTGTAAATGGTGACCATTAAGTTATATCTAATGGCTAAACCATATTAGTATTAGCAGACCTGACAGGTGATACGAATGACAATTTCTGGGTGGATGGATATTTTGGTATGTACATCACACTGCAATCAAGTCATGTCGCAACCGCAACATTATTCATTAGGATTACCTGGTCATGTTTTAAGAACTTCTAATTCCTAGTCACAAGTCTAAGGAAGTAGAAAAAAGGCTTACCTCAAGAGCCCTGTTCCTCGCAAATGCCTCATGGTCAGCTGACAAACCAGCAGTGTCCCAACCATAGTCACCAGGGAATTCTCCAGTGAGGTATGAGGGGGTCTGAGCTGAAAAGGGCCCCAAGTATTTCACTCTGTCTGGTCCATACCACAACTCATTGCCCTATTCAAGTCACATTTTTTTAGACCCCATCACATATTAAGAACTAGATAGAAAGGGAGAAATGGAAATTGGAAAAAGAGAGATACCATGATGTACTTGCTATTTCCCAGAGAGACAACATCCCTAATAGGGTTGGCAGTTGAGCCCTTTTGGCCGAGAAACGGGGTTGGCCTAAGAGTGCTAGTGCTAGCAGGTGCTCCCATTAGAGCTGTTGCCATCGTTTTTCCAAGCTTGTTGTTTCAGTTGCAGCCTTGGTATTGTGTTAATTAAGACTAGAAATTTGTGTCCGGAACTGGGTAGAAAGGGAAGTACAAAGTTTATGCGTGAAGGAAATAGGAAGAAAAATGGCTTGTTAAGATTGATTGTGATTTAAAAAGCAAGAGAAGAGTGATTGGGACCTTTGAGGTCTGATTCAACCAATCAGGAGGCAAGAAAGGATTTTAGGCATCTCCAGCTGATCTCTTTCTATCCGCATGTTATCTGGGCTAGGCTTAGACAGTTTTTCCGAATCTGTGACTCGGAAAATCTCAACTGGTGAGCCTACACTACACGCCACTTCGCGTGGAATCTCTACACTAGTGACAACTTATGGTGATCCTTATTGTAGTCTGAACGGCTTTGGAACCATATCAAGTAGGTCTGGGTCCATAAAACATCAACTCTCTGTATATTAGTGAACCAAACCACTTATTATTCCTGAATTGGTAGGCATAAAAAGGTTATTTTCTTAGCGAACTATGATCTATTTGTAAAATATTTTTAATAAAAAAATATTTGTTAGTCTGACTGATTGATATATATTTATTATTAAAATGGAACAATGTATGTCATTGTAATTTTTTAATTATTTTTATATATTTATAACAACGCTTTATTTATAATTGTTTAAATTTATTGTTAAAATAACATAAGATAATTATTATAATTATTGCATAAATTTATTTTTATAATGTTTGACAATAATAATATCTAGATAACAACTTTAGATAACAAATATAAATAGACTCAATATACGTTCAAAGGTAACGGTTTGATATAATTGTATTAGCACTTTTAAACCCATTATACTTTTATGCAATAGTTATAAGGCAATGATCACAAATTGATGTCATGTGTATTTAAACGCAACAATTTTGATAGGTTTGAGAGCAGTGTAAAACACATGTTATTTTGGGATAAAAGTCCTATGATAGTGAACCAAAATTGATACCATTTGTATTTTTATGGAGCAATTTCAAATGGGTTAGGCAACATCTTTTGCCCCTCGTTACTTGAGAAAGGAGTTTAAATGCAATAGTACAAAATTGCTGCCTTACGTGTTTAGAAACAATAATGTTGGAAAGTTTTAGTAGTAATTTGTGTACTAAGAATTTGTAACGATTTTAGAAAGATAATGTAAGGGTTTTTTAAATACCAAACAACATCATTTAATCACTTATATTAAGTCACAAAGGTATTGGTTCACCCTCAATTTCCTTTAAAGCCCTAAGTCCTCTCGATTTAAGGAATGAATGAATATCTCAATTTGAGTTTGCTATAAAATGATATATTCAAATTGAGCCTTAGTATTGCTTCTCTCTACTATCCTAGTCGATTTGAGCTCACTGTGAAATGATCTCTTCAATTTTAGCTTGCCAACAAATGACATCATTGTTTTCTATAATTGTTAAGAATTCAAAACCTTATACTATCCTTTCCCATATTTACCATTGTGCTTCCTATCAACTTAGTCTCAAACCTTAACTACTTAATCTCTTAATGTCCTTCTTTAATCATTTCTTGTAAGTTTGTATCTTTTAGTTCTTTTTAAAAAAAAATTCATGAATTTTTTTAATACTTTTGTTTCCATGTATGTTAATTAAAAAAAAATTAATTTTAGGAACTTAGAGTGACTTAAATTGTCAAATACATTTCTTTATCTCTTTGTTAATGGATTTTAAGGCTCCAACTCTAACTTTAAGTACTTTTCTTTTCTTTTCCATTTTTATTCTCTTTGTTTTTTTTTCTTTTGAGTTAGTTATTTATTATTAGGTATATAATCAAGTTTTATATTAAAGCTACAAATTGATGTAGCTATTTTTTGGTTCTTGTTTGAATAGCTTTTTAGTTGAGATATGGTATTTACAATTTTAATATTGCATCCTTTTTTATCAATTGATAACATGGTCAGAGAATAATTACCATAAGATTGGGAAAGGGTGATAATAGGGATATCATAACTCAAAATTAATCTAATTTTGTAAAGTGCTTTGGGAAGGATATATTACTCTTAATTGTCAGTGCTTTAACTTTTTATTTTTGTAGTTTAGTTTATATCTTGTTAACATATTAGATGTTTCTTAATTAATTAAGTAGTAACAAGGTTAAGCTTATAGATGCTTTGTTTAGTTAGCTAACATCAATGGCCAAGGCATTGCAACTTGTTATGACTTATGAGCATTTTGATTTCATTATAGTCAGTTTTTTATTTCATTTTGTTGATCACTTTTTTCTGTCTTGATTTGAGCTCTTTTTTTTATTTACGTTGAAAATATTACAATTTATAATAATGTCTTATATTCTTACATTTGTTATATATATGTGTGTGTGTGTGGGTGTGTGTGTGTGTGTGTGTGTGTGTGTGTGTGTGTGTGTGTGTGTGGTGCTGTGGTGTTGTGTGTGTGTGTGTGTGTGTGTGTGTGTGTGTGTGTGTGTGTGTGTGTGTGTGTGTTGGATGTCTTTGGATAGATTTAGTAAAGAACACTTGGATGAGGTTGAGAATTTACTCAATAGGGTTTTTGCTAGGGCTGTGATTGGTGATGAAATCTTTTTTTTTATTATTATTCTTTTGTATAATGATTACAATGATGGTAATAATAACAGTTACTAAGCAAATATGTTATCGACTAAGCCTCTTATTTGATTGATTTACATTTTTATACTATATAATGTTGCTTTTAGATGTTATATACTTGTAAATCCTTTATGATAAACCCTTTATGTTTGTTCTAATGATAGGTGATTTAATAAAGTATTTATTTTTTTCAAAAATCGTATGCCAATTATGAACAGTTGAAGTAAGAAATTAGTATAAACAACCTAAAATTGTTGATATTTCAATCAAAAAATTGATGCACGTATTACTCAAAATCATTGTCATTATGTTTAAAAATGTTGCCTTTAGGTCTTAAAACTATTGTTTTTATTACTCAAAATTGCTACCTTAAGCCTTAAAATTGTTGCCTTTATTACTTAAAATCATAGCTTATTTGTCTTAAAACTGTTGTCTTTGATATTAAGTATCGGTTTTATGCATTTAAAAAGCAGTTTTTGATGGTTGTTATAAATGCTTTATGGTGTAATGTATAAGCTTCTCTATTGATTTTTTTTTTAAAAAAATTGATGATTGAAAAGGGACCAACCCAACTATTGCTAGGGTTACCTATACTTCAATTAGTTGAACTAAAGCTAAAAAATGTGAACCAAATCAAAAGCTTTAATCTTACAAAATTGAAAGTCGAAACAAATTATATATTTCAATTAATCAAAATATATAGTTTTATTTCAATTACCCACTAGAACAAAATTTGAAACTTATAACTTGCTTTTTGATTCTTTACATTCAATATAAATGTTTTATATAGCGTTAGATATGATAATACCTTTTTATTAAGCAAAGAGTGCAAATGAGTAACATAAGTAATAATATTAATTATCATTCTCTTTTGTACAAGAATTTTTTTTAATCAATACTCATTGAAAATAAATAAAATATTCTCTCATAATTACTTTAAGTTACAAATTTTTTATTAATTACTTAACAATCTCTATATGAATTATAATTGATACCTAACATTCACCTTTGTAAACAATTCTTGATTAGAATAATCCAATGGTGAGATCAAAATATGACAATTCTTATATGAGATACTTTAATGATCTCAAATTTAAAATTCATTTATACAGTCGTCACATAAGAAATTTTTCAAACATATAAGCAATGTCCCATTTGAGAATTCTTATAATAGGTTAACTTAATAAACTTATTTATCTTACAAGTACCCATATTTGTTCAAGTATCATCATATTTCTATTTACGAGATTGATTGTTTTCTTTATAAGAAACAACTATAACATGTGTTTATCTTACAATTTCATCAATATCTTATTTTGATGACGTATCGACTAGAAATATTTAGAAATAATTTTTTAATGCAATAGGTATCTTATAATTAAATGATATAGAGTATACATTGACTTTATACTCTATATCTCATTAGAATACTAGTATATGAAATAATTAAATTACATTGAGAAACTATTTATTAAAGGGATTAGTCAAATTAATTTTGCTAGTTATGATACCTAATTAGATGTCAATTTTGATTTATGAATATGAATTAATTAATTAATTAGAGAATTAATAATAAATTAAATTAGTTTAATTTATCTAATCTTTTAATATTATAATTCATATTCATTATTGACATGTTAGGATTTTAATGAGTCGCACACATAAGAACAATTTAAGAAATATATAAAAAAGAAGATAAAGTTAGATTAAATCAATAAATTTAAGAAAATTATGGAATCAAATATATAATATTTAAAAATATAATGATTAAAATGTAATTTATTAAAAATTGGTAAAAGTCTCTATAATAAGATTTAAGAGTCATAATTCCTATAAATTCTCCACTATATAGCCATCCTCTACGTGCTTAGTACTTTGAGGGCGATTTAAAGGGTGGTGAATTGTGACAATCGATCAATTAGGCTTGAAGGAGAAGAAAAATTTCAGAAAAAAATTGAAGATTAAGTCTAATGCAATAGGATCTAATTTGAAGATTTTGCATTAAAATAAGAGAAATTATTTCAAAGTAAATTAAAAAAAATAAGGTGTAATTAAAAGTTAACATCATTTTTTAAAAAAAGAAAGTGAGACTTTATGAGAAAAGCACTCCAACAACATTAGAGAGGCTTTCAATAAGGTATAACTTGAGAAAATTAGAGAGACTCTCAATAAAGTAAAGTTTATGCTTTGTATAAGTTTTGAATACTAAGTTTAGTTCAATGTAAGCTAAAACAAATTATAAACATTAAGAAAACAATTGAATTATGTGAAGCATCATTTTTCCTATGCACCTTAAAAGCTTATATGAATTGTTAGATAATTACGTTGTAAGGAATAGTAATAATGGAACATGTGTGTTATTTATTTCTACTTGCCCCCTTGTGTGCATGTTTATCCGCTAGTCAAAACTTGTTTAGAGACTAATTAAAAGCATGTTAAGAATTTATTAGAAACTTAAACACACATGTAACTAAAATTTTATCTTATTTTGCTATGAGAAAAAGCAATATAAAGAAAAGAATCTATAAGAAAGTAAAGAAAGAATAAAACAAATTAGATTCCCAATGATTTCAAGTTTGTGTACTACCTAAAAGGGTTTAACAAATAGTTATGCTTGGAAACCAAACAATATATCATATGGAAAAATGGAAGGTAATATGTTATTATTATAGCCTAATAATGAACTATTAGTGTTATAAGTTTACTAGTTATTTATTATGAATTTATAAATAAGTACATTTGCATGTATACTAAGAAAGTTTGTGTACATACATAGGATTGTACAAAAATAACCTACCAAGAGCCACCAAAGGTTTTGTAAACTTACACATAAAATTTTACCAACCTATAACATTGGTGTAACATCCAATGAGAAAGAAAAAAAAAAAACCATGACTTTATCTCTTTGAATGAGGTAAAAAGAAAAGCAATTTCTTCTTAACCAAGGTCTTCAACAACTTATTGCATAAGAAAAACAACATAAAAGTAGTTTCATAACTATGTACCTAATCTATCTTTGTTTTGGGAAAAAAAAGAAAAAGAAGCAAGATGTGATGTTGTCAATTCCTTAAGATAATAAAGAAATTCATCCAAAGTAACCTTGGAATCTATGCCATAAAAAACTTGCCTTATCAATTCTTACTTAACTAAGAAATCACCTAATGAACCATTCATGCATGTCCACTTACTTATGCTCTATGCAAACCCTAATTCTAGCCTTACGCCCACCTTAACTCCTATATGTTACAGCTCAATAGTGGTTCACTTTGTTAATGCTAAAGTTAAATAGGTCTAATATCATTATGAGAGTCCAATTAATTTTGATATCACTATTAAACAATTATACAAAAAATCTAAATTTTATTAATTTGAAATGTCACATAATAATAACTTAGAAGTATACATAAATAACATAAACATCAAGCCACACTAATATCTTTAATAGTCTCTCTTAACAAATCACACTCATTGACCACACAATAACCTAAAATATACAAACATTTATATACTATACACTAATAACATATATTCCTAATTTAATACAAAAATTATAACAAATAAGACTCAACTATCTAATTGTCACTTAAGGTTAATAGGAGCAAATACATTATTTTAGTCTTCTATATAGATGATATTTTACTTGCATACAATGATTTAGAGTTGTCACATGAAACTAAGAAATTTTTTTCTCAAAAATTTGAAATAAAGGATATGAGTGAAGCTTTACATGTCATTAGCATATAAATTCATAGAGATAGATTTCAACATACATTAGGACTATCTTAGAAGGCATTTATTGAAAAAGTTTTAAAGAAATTTAGGATAAAAAGTTGTTCTTTCATAAAAATGATCTAAGCTTGTGTGCAAAATTTGCAACAATAAAAGACATGCAAAGAGGACTTGTGGGCATAAAGGGAAGCAACAACAACAACCATAGAAGCCTCAACAAGCACAGGTAGTTGATGAAAAGCAAATATTGGAGGAGCAGTTATTTGTTGAAGTTATAATTGAGTATTTAATAATAATATTATTAAAAAATATTTTAATATAACTAATTGAAAAATTTTAATATTAATGAGTCTCCTAAATCCAAGATTCCATGCACAGCTTAGGACCTGGAGTATAGTGCAGACTTCTGCTTCAAGTGCTACTGTGAAGCCTACATTCTGCACGAACCCTCCGATCCTTGAGAATAACGAAGAATACCCCGCAACAGCAAGCGCAGGGTTACCTTTCACCGCTCCATCTGTGTTGAATTTTATCCAACCTATTGGAGGAAATTGCCAACCAATAAGTATCTCCTAGCACACATTTATAGTTCCATTTTTGAATTCCACATTCCGAGCTACTAAGTATTCTTCAACCATAGATAGAATAAATTGCACAGAGTAGCTTGCCATGTCCTTTCCCCTAAGGGTAATCTCATTCCTCCACCGCCATGCCCACCAACATGTGACAGCAAACGTGGCAGGACAATTTTGTATAACACCCTCGCTAAAGTTCTGCCGCAAGTTATATGTCAACCACATGGTCTCTGTAATTTTTAAAAAATATGCCTGATGGGATGGAGCAACAATATGTTTCCAGAAAGAGGAAACTTGCCTGCAGTCCCACAACCGATAGAGAATATTTTCCACACGGGAACGACATAGTAGACAAAGACAAGATTGGGTAATCCCCTGGTGCCACCTTTCCCAGTTGGTCATCAATGCACCATGGCTTAGTTTCCGAAGAAATATCCTGAGACATAGCAAACTCTCTTTAAATGGTGCCATATAAATTACCCTAACATGAGTCTGCTAGCCTATTAAGACTCCCATTAGCAGATTTGACTAAGAACTGTCTATCCGGGGTGTGTGCCCAACCAATACTATCTTCTGAATCCTTGTTATCAGATAACCGGTAGGCTGCTAGCTTGCCAAAGACTAGGGGAGCCAGCTTACCCCGTAGTGTTGCACAATCCCACTCATTAGATGGTTTCCAGTAAGAAGCAACAATCCTCTGATGCTCTCCAGGCCTTAAGACCCCTGTGGCATGGTCCAACATGGGCTTTGGAAGTGGCCACTTATCAAGCCAAAACCGAGTGCTTCTGCCCTTGCATTCTCTGCGCATAAGGCCCTTTTCTAGGCAATGTTTGGCACAAAGCATACCCTGCTAAGCATGCGAGGCATTCTGTTTATATTTAAGAGAGGCGACTCCACTATCTGCTCCGCAATATTTGCCATTTAAATAACCAAACCCACAAGCTTTGTTTTCCCTGTAAGGCTCTCCAACCTAACTTTGACAGCATAGCCTGGTTCATCTCGCTCGTATTTCTTGTTCTTAACCCACCCCTGTCCTTCGACTGTCATATAGTGTACCACTAAACTAAGTGAGCTTTCCTTTTGTTCTCCGAATTACCCCATAAAAACTCACATTAAACTCGATCAATCCAATCGCACACGGATGCTAGTAGCCGAACTATATGCATGATATACACCAGGATCGTTGAGCCGAACAACTTGATAAGGGTTAAATGGCCCCCCCATAGATAATTGCTGTGCCTTCCACCCTGCAAGACTAGATTGGACTAATTCAAAGTAGCTTTACGAGTATCTTGAGCAACCCTTTCATACAATACTAGCAATCCCAAATATTTGCCAAGGTTTGTAGTGATATGGAGTCCAGCCACTTGGCTTATTTTACATGCCCTGCCCTTAGGAACATTGTTGAACGAAATGATACGGGACTTAGTCAGGCCAATTAGCAGACCAGAGCTAGCACAGAACACATCCAAGCACCCTCTAATGACCTTGACTTGTTGCAGACTTGCTTCCTCCAACAGGACCTCATCATCCGAGAAGAAAAGATAGGAAAGCACTAGCCCTTTCCTTGACAGTGACACTGACATCCACTCCCCTTCCTGAACAGTTTCTTCAATCAGGTGTGATAGTCATTCCATACAAACCAAAAAAATATAGGGAGACAATGGATCCCCTTGTCGAATACCTTGAGATGATCAAACTCATCGTAAATCCCAGTGCAATCTGTCGTAAGCTTTCTCAAGGTCCAGTTTAAGGACCATACCTGTCTTACTCTCTTTGTAGCCTTTCAAAGTGTGAATGAACTTCAGCAATATGACCACATTGTCAGTAATTTGCCGACCGAGTACAAGGCTCGCTTAAGAAGCAATCCATTCAGGGAGTAAAGGTTTCAGTCGGGATACAAACATTTTCGTTATAGCATTTGGAAAAGACATTGCACAAGTTAATTGGGCGTAATTCAGGACTTTCTGAGGCACTTTAACCTTTGGCATTATAGCTTTTGTTGGGATCTACCAACAATGGACCAAAATTTCTGATGAAAAAAGGCCTGTTACCATCAGGCCGAAGAGCTTTATATGGCCCAATACGAAATAGAGCATCCTTAACCTCAACTGCTGTAGATCTTCTAGCCAAACTCTTGATCTGGTTGCTGTCCAGCATTTTAAAACACCCATTAGGCAACATATCTTGATAGTCCACTAGACATGAGACGTGTTACTTGATCTTCATACCTATATCACCGATGCTTCCCATGAATCGTATTAACTCTGTTGAGCTATATATATATAACAAAATTGGATTTACCAAAGCAATCAACTTATGTGCATTAGCAATGGACTTTCAAAATTCGAGACAGATTAATAATCTAGGGGAAACTTCTGTAGTGAGAAAAAGAACCCTTTTTTTATTCACTAATTATTCGTTCATGAGGGTAGCAATAAATTACACCTATTTCAATAGTTGCCATAAAATGATTCCAATATTGAAGAGTATCATAAACCAGGAGCTTGCAAATGATTGCTTAGTTTGGGAGTTTTCCTCCTTATAGACCCATTGAGTTGAGAATCAAAATATAAGCAAGCATCTTGAAATGAAATCGCTCGAGTTCACAAATCTAAAGTTGGAACCTCTAATGAAATTATCTAACAGCTTCAATAATGACAATGCTTAATAAAATATTGAAACTTCTTGAAGAAAATTAACATTTTCCTTCTATTCACTGTCGCACAACTAGTGCACAGGTCTGCATTTACGAAAGAGTGCAGCAGATGAGTATCCTTCAATAACTGAATGTTTTACTAACGCCAACATCGTCTACAATAGGAATCCACTGCCCACTGACATGAAAGAAATAAAATCTGATGGAGATTCTGCCACTATCTCATGTTTCCCAGTACCAATCGTGCAATGTGGTCAAATGAACCAAAAGAACTCAATGATCCCAGATAACAAGCTAACATGATTTAACAAAATGGAAGTAAGCCACATCATTAAACTTCTCTTGTTTCGCTGTGCATATCAGTTCACTTGTTTAGAAATAAGAACTAAAATGCCTTGGGGGCCAACTAGTATCTCATTGAGGAAGCTTATCAACCCAAACCACACCACAGGAGTTATATCCACTCCTCCGAGCGGTGGTATCACCTTCCGGGTTAGTATAAGAAAGGGTTCTGTGGGAGCATAAGCAATGACAAATGGAAATTCCCCAACAGGAAGCTTTGGATACCAAGACATTACAATCCTTAAAATAAACAGAAAGGCAAAAGCTGAGAGAAATGGTCCTAATATACCAACTGCTAGCTTTGCTGAGGCAGGGTCTATGTCTGCTAGCATCAATCTATGGATGAAATCTAATGTCGAGTCTGATGTCTTCATTATGTTGATTGTGGCATTAGCCACAACCACATAATGTTCATATGGGTCACCCAAAGGAGATGAATATGAAGGCAACTGTCCAATGTTGAGAGAGGGTGTATATCCCACAAAACAACATGCACTGCACCAGGGGACTTGATGCTGCTTACTTGGATCTGCTCTGGTAGGGCACCTGAATGTGTCCTGCCACAACATGAATAGTTAAGATACCCCATAACATGTAATGATGCATGATGGAATATGAATTCACTCTCCAAAGGACTATAGAATACACTCCATTACAGCAAACACAATCACCAAAAGCACCCTTAAAAACCCATAATCATCAGAAGCCATGTTTGACAATGTTTGCAATACAATGTTTGACTCTATCTCTCACTAGGGAAATATTTAACGAAAACCGTGGAGTGTACCAACTCCCCATGGACTCTTTTGAAATATTGCCCCAAGAGACCTTCCTTAACTTATGCAGGACAGTCATGGTAAGTCACATTTAATACCAACCTGGAGCTACTAAGTTAGCAACATGAAATACTCTAAGTAAGAACAGTGAGGAAGTTTTCACCAACTTAAATATTAACTGGTATGGTATCCCCATAAACCGCAATGAAATCAGTACATGCATATGACTGTTGGAGGCAATTTGTGTTTAGAATAAACTGCTAAAATTGGATGCAATCCTGAGCAAAAAGCAACAAACAAGGCCTTCAGGTCACTAAGAACTGATTGGCCTCTCAATTAACTACTGTCGCATGAAATTAAGAATTCATAAGTAAATCAAGAAATCATCCAGCACAAAGCTCATGAGATTAGTGTGTGAAAGGGGCAATAACACAAGGGAAGTTCCTGAGTTCCCCACTCTACCCCTTACCCATCCCCAGGCAAATATTTGAATTATTACCCAATGTAACAACATTTGGAATCCTTGCAACCCAAAAAAAAAAAAAAAAAAAAAAAAAGGAAAAACATTTGGAATCCAAAGTGAAGAAGGCAGTGAGTGACAACTCAAAAGAGAAACAGAAAATAACGGAAAAGCCCCCCTTTTTTTATTATAAAAAAAAAAAAAACCAGAGAGAGAGAGAGTAATAAAGCAAATACTCCCATTAGAGAGAAGAGACCAAATTGGCAAATTCAATTCAAATAAAACTAAAAAAATAAAAATAATTAATTTAAGAGTGGAAAAAAGTAGCGGGGATTGGTTCGTTTGCCGGCTAGTCAAACAGATTTTTATAAATTCATATGATGGGGAGTGTTGTTGATAATCAAGAAGGCCGGCCCAGGAAAGGATATCTGATAATATCAAAATGATTAAGCCCACCCGCCCGCCCATTAACACTCAACAAGGTTGTCATCTTCATAGTGATAGACACAGCCAAGCTGTGCCCTCCACTGCGCTGGTAATGGAAATGGAAGAAAAAGCCAAACCGCTGTGGCCTGGGTAACTTACAGTAACGGACATACGGGAGTTGTCTTTCTTACGAACCAAAGGCCAACCACATCCTACACACAAACACGCGTCATTTGTTCATAATTAAAATAATTAACCAATAACCGATGAAATAATCGCAGTAAACAAATAAAGAGAAGGAAATACCAAAAGAAAGTAAGAAGCTGAATTATTTTATTTGGGAGCAAAATGGTACCTCCTCCTTTCATATGGGTATGATGGAAGAGAGTCGAGCACGTTACCATTCTTGTGTGTGTGGGTGTGTATGTGAGTGTGAGTGTGAGTGTGTGGCTGGGTGCGTCAGGCGCCGGGATGATGAGAGCCGTGTGTGGAACTGCGAGGAGTAAAACCAATGGCAACGGGAGCGTTATCCACCTTAAAATAGAAGCATAACAATTAACAGAAAATGGGTCATGGTTTCATCTCTTCTTTGGGGTTGGGCCCCATTTGCTAATATTATTTATTTTATGCCCACTAGCCACAAGCATAATTTTTATATTTATACCAAAATTCTAATTCAATTTTAGGTCTAATTCGCGGAACCATCAGTACAAACATTGATCTAGACCTTAGACTGATAAATAAATTTTTATTTAATAATATTTTTATATTATATAAAAACATATAAAGTTATTAAAATAAAATGTAAGTAAAAAACTATAAATATTTTTAATAAAATAATATAATTATATATAATTTTTTAAAAAAATAAAAATTTTAAAAATAATTTATCTGATTTATCGATCAAAGTATTAAAATCAATTAAATTTAACATTTTTTAACTCCTCTTTTTATTCAATTAAATTAGTCCAATTTTTAAAACTATAATTATGAATTAATGACAAAATTATTAATTTAGTTCAATGGTTTAAATACAAATAAAAAATATTATTTATTTTATTATTTTGATTTATTTTTATTGGCCAAATTATCTTGAGCAAATTGCCTTACTTCGTTCCCTTATCATAAAGATTTTCAAAAGTTATTTCTAATATTTTTTTAAATAATAACAAAAAAAATCATGTTGAGCCAAATAAATTAATTTCACTATAATTTATGAATTATATATTTTAAAAAAATGAAAATACTCAAAATAATCATAAGGAGTCAAATATGTTTTTTGTTAACTTTTTAAGGGGGTTTAGAGTTTTTTTTATTGATAATAATGTAACTTAAAATAATCTAAATAATTTTGATATATTAGTATATTAAATAAACAAAACAAAATATGTCTGATTTTTACATAAAAATATTTTCTTTAGGAAAAAATTTTATAACTTTTTCTTCAATATTCAGAGCATAGAGTGATAAAGTGATTAATTGAAATAAATTATTTAAATGTAATAAATTAAAAGTAATAAAATTGAAATTAATAATAACTTGAATGATGAATTATTTAATTTGCCTAATTTGTTTTTCGTTTATTTTATATCGACACACAAAATAGTATCCCTCCTCGCGTGCTAGATAGAAGCTGGAAACATACATATCTTTCATTTTACATTTAGCTTTTTTTTTTTTAATTTTTTTTATCTACTAGTGTTACAGCTCTTTTGGATGTCAATCCCTACCGTAGATTTATGACCGGTGCAACTACTACAAATAAAAGAGTCACACCTAGGTACTTGCAAGCCTCTCGAGATAAGGCTAGATAGTGTAAAATAATAAGATTTACAAAATAATTAGCTAAAAGATGACCATGACAAAATACTTTTAGGAGTTGAATCTCGACATTTACAAGGACATCTAAAACCATAAATACTCGACCTCGATGATAATACCTAACACAACTCAGTTCACCAAAATACTTTCAAGACTTAAACATCAATATTTTGCGAAGCATCTAAAACCATAAATACTCAATCTCAACGATGGTACCCAGCACAACTCTAACCCATGAATGGACTCCTGACTGAAATAGGAATGAGGGTTGAGATCCGACTCTCTGTTAATAACCTAAACATGCATAAGGTGGAAAACGACTCAATAAGATAACATATCAAACCAGTGCTCAAGTTTTATATCTCATAAATATTCAGAAATAGCCATAGTCTCAAAATTATCCCAGGAACAAATTCGTACGCAAGTCAAAAAAAAAAAAAAAAAAACACCCAACTCAAAAAAAAAAAAAAAAAAAAAAAAAAAAAAAATCCAATCTAAACATAAAAGAAAAACAGTGCAATCTGCATAACAGGATACAAGAAAACACTTCATATATAATAGTTATCCAACCATCAGGATCAACTCTAACAAAATAAAAAAATAATTACACCCATCAATTAGGGTAGATCAACAGTGTGAACATTGGTTACGGTTTTTTTTTTTTTCATTAACTAGGTGCTATGAAACTTGTCTCAATCTAAATATGTCGGATAATGTCAATAAAATTATATATTAGACTATTACATGTTGTATTGAGATATCAGTACAATCAAGCAACTCTTAAACAAGTAGCCAAGGTAACAATATCGATGCCCGTATATAAATAAATAAATTATTGAGATACAGGAATATCTGGGATTTTTGGATGGAGGAATACATGATAATAGGATAACATGAAGATTGAAAAGCCAGAACTTTAAGAATTGGTAATACAATTAATGACCAAATGATAACAAGAAGGATTTAAAAAGGTGTTAGATTCCACCACTCTTATATAATATAAATATACTGCAAGTACTAGGAATCTATCTCCCCTACCTCCAGTTACTAACAAACTTTACATAAACTCTTACAAATAGACTTAAATTCATTAACAAGCATTTAGAAAAACTGAAATCGACCTCTGGATACATAACAGGTTAACTGGTTACATAAACATCCTATAACATTCATGTACAAGTCTCAAGATAACTTACCAAGTTAATACATGGTTACATTACTCATATTTTCATAAGCTACATACATAACAGGTTAACTGGTTGTGTTACTAATAATCGTCCATATTTGGAATCTTTTATCATAATTAACACCTTGAAATCGACCTCTGGATAAGCTCTTACGCATGTCACGAGTTGGTAGCTGCCACTCCTAACTATTCTAAGGTGTGTATATGCCTCTTTTCGGTGTAAAGCACATCTCCTTCTTCTCTCAATAGTTTGATAGCTTTAATTTATTTACAAAATTTTGTGCTGATTCATTTTATTATTTAACACTAAGAGATAATAATAACTTAACCAAGAAATCTTATTAATTGTTGTGCTTTGCTTTTATCAGAAATAATAAACAACAATAAAAATAAAAATAAAATAAAAATAAAAATAACTTGAAAGTTAAACTAATCACCATAGTATTCAGTTTTTAGCTTTATTCTCCATAACTATTGGATGAAGAATGACAGCTATTGACTACTATATAGTAAGATTTTCCACGATTATTTAGCCTACATAGTGGTGTAGCTTTAATCCATTCGTTTGGCCTGATTGGATTACATTCCCTAATCCAAAAGTGTTGGAGAGAGTGTTTACAGATGTCGAGAAGACAAAGGACTTTTAATTAACCCACAAATGAGTAATTACATACATACAAAAAAATTACGAGTAAATTAACCAATAGATATATATAAAATAGTATATAAAATTTTATTTGGTACTTGTATGTGTATATTTATATTCATGTGCTAGATAGAAGGTAGAAACATGAAGCCAATGAATCTTGTAAAGATAAATTCTCTATTCTTCTATAATTAACTGTGTGTGTGGGGGGGGGGGTTTATTTAATGTTTTTGATTCCACATATTTTTTACCTTATGTTTATTTATTTATTAATATTTTGGTTTTTGTCTACTATCATAACCCTCTCTAAGGGTAATTTAGCAAGCACTAATTAGGCAATTTTATTATTGTATAATATCGATTACAATAAATTAATAGCAAATGTAATTTTATTTATAGACAACAATAAAACAGCAATATCGATCAGCTTTGACCGTTAGACTTAAACAACAATATTCAACTTGAAAAATTAAACTTATCACCATTGATTTAGTTAAAGAGCAAGAGATAACAATAAATTAACAGCAATGCACTTTTATTTATAGAAAACAACAAACAACAACATCAGTCAGCTTCAATCATTAGACTTAAACAAAAATATCCAACTTGAAAAATTAAACTTATCACTATGCTATTAGTTAAAGAATGGAAAGGGTAGGGATACAATACTAAAAACTTAGAGAGTTCAAATTCAGGTTTAGTTTTATTCTACAAAACTATCTATATAAAGTATCTATTTTCAGGAATTTTGTCCCGTGGCATAGCTCATTCTCTTTTAGAGCTCATTCGCTTTTGGAGCTTATTCTATGACTCAAGTCACTTAATCTGTTACTTTTTGTTTATTTTATTTTTAGCAGAAACAAAGATGCTATTACTGATTGAGAAAAATGTTTACATATTGTTTCATAAGAGTAACGACATGGCTCAGACTAGGCATGTTCCATACGGATCACCTCAATTCTGCAATGCAACTTTTGCTAAAGCATAGGCAACACTGTTTGCATCCACTTTAAAATGTTACGATGAAAAACTAGCAAAATAAAATGAGAGAACTTAGATAACTTCTGTTAATTGTCCCAACATCGTGTCAACTGATTGCGAACCTTGAAGAATAGCTTGATCCGCTATCAAACTATCAGATTCTACACAAGCTTATGATAAGGACAACTCAATTGCTTTTTGTATTGTCGTACAAATAGGTTGAATTTTAAGGACACCAATTGGGAAGTTGCCAACTAGTCTTTTTTTACAAGTATCGGTTCACCGCTATGATATCAGAAACTCACGCTTAAACTCCCCACGCCATGACCAATCGCAACATCAAATTTAACCTTCGTGTAGCCAAGTGGAGGAGGGCACCAATTGTAGGTCCCTTGTTTACGCCAAGTGGCTTGAGATGGTTGAAGATCATGTTAGTGGCCATATTAGACTCTCATTGCCATATCCGCCACCACTGAAGGTGTAAATTGCTTTCCTTCCATTAGCAATACGTTTCTAGCTCATCATAAAGCATATACAATCATAGTTTCCTGCTCCTTTATCTACTGTTCATTTTTCTCCAAAAAGGACCCAAATCAAGTAATAAAATCACCCATACCTTCCTCTTAAGTGTACATATCAAGGGGCCTTATAAACCAAATAATGAAAGCCCACACATAAGAATAAAGAATGGTTAGGGCTTTCAGTTTCACTTCCATAACGAGGATAAGAACAATCAATCAGCAGTCTTTTGCCTATCAACATCTCATTCATTGGTAACTTGATCGTAAAGTATGTTATAAAAATTTTTTTGTTATTATTTTATAACTTTTTTTTTGTAATTTATTTAATTGTTTTGTAGTATTTTAGTTTAGTTAGGAATTTAGTATGATTTAAATATTTTAGAATATTTTTTTATTTAGGTTAAACTAGTATTTCTTAATTAGTTAGATGATTTTAAGTTATAAATACATATATAAGCATTCTACGTTATACATATATTTTAAAATAATAAAAATTCAAAATTTCTCTTTTGTGAGAAATTTTATTTTTTGGTAGATTATAGAAATTTCCTTTGAAAGGTTCAATATGAGTGTTGACTTTTTGTTACTTGTTTTTTTGTGTTTACGTCCCACATCAAGTGGTATTAATGACGAAGATCGTGAAATGAAGGCTCTACCTAGAATAATTTTACAGGATCATGAATACAAAATATCTTGTACTGGAAATATTGCTTGTAGTCAATATGTTTGTATACATGTTCTTGATTTCAAAAATATTTCCATTTTTTATAGAAATTTCTTCATTAAAGATTTTGTGAGATGGTTAGTAGAGATTGATGCCTATTTTGAATACAATGATATTTGTGAGGGGGAGAAAATGATTCTTGTATATTCCAAATTATGCAATGGTGTAATTGAATGGTGGGATACTATTCAATACTTTCGAGTCATATGTGGTAAGCCTAAAATTCAATCGTGGGTAAAGATGAGAAATTTATTAGTCATTGAATTTTATGGTGCCAATAAATTTAAAGAAATTTTAAATAAAGTTGAAAGGAAATGAATCGCATGATAACATGGATAAAAATGGAGAAGAAAAACTAATTATTGTTCACAATTTTGAGAAAGATGTTGATAGATTTGAAGATTGTAATGACATAAAATATAATATAAATTTTGTCAACTTTGAAGTTAAATTTGTTGATTTTCTTGGAGTAGAAAATCAAACAGATGATTGTTCAACTTCTTTAGTTGCTAATGTCATTGCTCACATAAGAAGCTGCTAGTTCATATTAAAGATATTAATTTATTTGAAGTATTTCTTCATATGGTCTGGAAGACATTAATTTCTCATAATCAAGTCAAGGTCAAGTTTTTTTTAAGTGGCGTGGTTTGACGTAGGACACGTCATGAAAATTATTTTGTTATTATTTTATAACTTTTTTTTTGTAATTTATTTAATTGTTTTGTCATATTATAGTCTAGTTAGCAATTTTAGTACATTATTTAGGAATGATTTAGATATTTTAGAATATTTTTTTTTATTTAGGTTAAACTAATATTTTTCAATTAGTTAGATGATTTTAAGTTATAAATACATATGTAAGCATCTTACGTTATACAGATATCTTGAAATAATAAAAATTCAGAATTTCTCTCTTGTGAGATGTTTTATTTTCTAGTAGATTATAGAAATTACCTTTAAAAGGTTCAATCGAGTGTTGACCTTTTGTTACCTGGTTTTCCTTACTTCTGTCTTGTGTCATAATTAGACTTTGTAAGCATGCCAAATAAGATGTTTCACCTTGTTAGGAGCATATGACTTGCATATATGTTTGCACAAAAAGTTCTTATTGTAAAGGTTGACAAAATAAGTAGCCACATTAGCTTGAGATTGGGCATTTGCTAAGCACTCTTCATTGTATATGCCCTAAAATGATCATAGTGCCAAATAAGTTTGTCATCAAGTCCCTAATAACTATGAAGAAGGGAGAGAATTAAGACACTTTCTAATGACACAAAAGCTTATTCACTAAGTCCTCATTCCAACATTTAGTGCCTTGGTTAATAAGTGACAAAACCATATCCAATTCCAACTAGACGAAGGGAGAGAGAACTTTAAAACCATTATGTTATGGCAACCAAGTATAAGTCCAAATGTTTACATTTATACAATAGTCAATTAGCCATTGAAGGCCCTTTTGCAATAATTTCTTAGATTCAAATATACTATTTTATGTGTAGTTAGGCCTTTGTCCTAATTCACCTTCAAGGAAAGATTTTCAAAAAAAAAAAAGAAAGTTTTAGTTTAAGGTATTTTGAACAATAAAGATTGACTATTGGAAAATAGTCGTTAAACATGTTTACTTAACATGATACAATTAAAATAATGAAAGTCCCAAAATCTAAATCCTCCATGTTTTTTCAAACTGTTAACTTATGGTATGATGCCTAGTACATTTTCCTCTTCCTTTTAGGGTTTCCCCACCAACATTGATTCACTAATAAAGACAACTCATTACATAGAGTCTTAAGTAGTAGTAATCAACTCATAACATATATGGGTATGTCTTGGATAATTACTTTAATCAATATTTTTTTACCTGCATAGGAGAGGTGCATTTTCTTGCCAACCACCCATCTTTTCCAAACCTTATCCAACACAAGACTAAAGACCTTCTTCTTGTAGTAGCGAACTATTATTGAAAGCCCAATGTATATCATCTTACTCTTTATTGTTGTAAGTCTAAAGCAAACTTGTATTGCATTTGTTTAATTTCTTGTACATTACAATTGAAGGAAGGGGTCAATTTTTTCCAAATTGATATTTTTCCCTAAAGCCTTTTCATATTAAGCTAGGATTTATTATAGTTATTGGCAACATCAAGTTGTCATCTCTAAAGAATAAATGAGTTATGATTGGAGATCCTCTAGAAATACTTACCCTATGAATCAAACGATCAATGATTGCCATTAAGGATGAAAGCCCTTATGCACATAATAAAACAAATAAGGTAAAAATGGGTCATCTTAGTGTAAACCTCTAAAAGGAGACAATGGTTCTTTGGGAGTGGAATTAATAATAAGAGAATAAGAAACTATTGTCACATATGTCATAATAAACTCTACTCATTATTTTGCCTTGTAGGAACTTTTATCTAATCTAATCATAAACTTTACTCATATCCAATTTAAGTCCCATGAAACCTTTTCCTTCATACCACTTTTACTTCATGTAATAAAAGGTTTCAAAAGTGATCAAAGCATTATTTATAATTAACCCTTTGAGAGCAAAAACCCATTTTAGTGAAAGATTATAATAGTGGGATAATACTTTTTAACCTATTATCAATAACCTTTAAGATTATCTTAAAAAAAACATTACATGAACTAATAGTTTGAAAGTTCTTACAAGATTTTGGCAATGAATTCTTAGGAGTAAGGAATATATGGGTATGATTAATAGGCCAAAGATCCTTGTGATAATTTAGAACTTTTAAGGCTTTGTTAATAATATCACCCCTATAATAAATAAAACTTTTTTTTTTTTTTTTGTAAAAGAGGGCTAACAAGTCATTGAGGCCTAAGGCTTTAATGGAATACATATAATTAAGAGTTTGGTGAATATCCTGCCTGGTGAAAGCATTATTCATCAAACTTGTAACTTGAGGTTGAATGGTTGCTATGACTAATTGCATATTAAAGGAGCCATAAGTTTAACAAATTTTTTTTGCAACAGTATATAAGAGCTATATCAATATCTATGTTAGACTAATGCACTTTACTTTGCTCATTAATAAGACACCTTCCATAATTCCTTTGCTTTGCTATGTTGCCTTGGAATATAAGAGCTTTGTTTTCTTATCTCCTTATCCTAGCCAAAAAGGTCTAAATCTTTGAACCCATGTTAGTTCTTCATGTTTGATAAGCTTATCAACTTTAAATTGATTTTATTTTAGGATTTAAAGTAATAGTTGAAAATGAAAATTTCTTAGGAACACATTATTTTCCTTAAAGTAACCATAGAGTGTGATTTACATTGCCCAAGACTTTCTTATCCCACTTTACCAAATTTTTACCATAATGATCCACCATGGTCATGATAATTAGTGTAGAAAAAGTGTGTCATGCTTCCTCTCAAACTGTTGTTTCTATGGGTATACATGAGGGCTCTCTGAGACACTTGCTCTCAAAATGAAAAGCCTTATATTTTTATGACTTTCATATTATTAAACCAAGCAATTCTAATATTAATAGGGTTATGATTTGAGCTAAATCATAACAAGTGAGTAACTTGGATACAAGAATAAAAAGCTAAGAACTTGAACATGACAAAGAATTTGTTTAATTTTTCTTGAATGTTCTTATCACCTTTACACCTATTAGTTTAGGTAAAATTATATCCTTGGAAATTAAGATCCTGCATATTGTATTCATGCATAGCTGACATAAAATAAAATTTTCTAATCTATGAAGGCTTTCTTGTTTTTCAAAAGAAAATAAATTTCATTGAAATTCCTACTGCATAACCAAGGCCTTTTTTTTTTCTTCCTTCCACATTAAAAACATGCAATAATGCCTCAGTTTGTCATTTGTTCCTATCTTTAGGCCATCCATAGATTCTAGTAAATCTCCATTTAATAAGCTATTGTCTTTTTAAAGTAAAAATATCAATATAATGAGTAGAAGCTCACAATAGTAAAATCTTTCCTCAGTTTATTTAAACTAACTTCTTTATGTCAGACTGTCCCTTTATAATCAACAAAGTAGCCATGAACAAAAATAACTTCTATTTTAACTTAACTTCTTTATCTCATGTGCATTGAGCATAATTTTCATTAAAAAAATTAGTTAGGAAACTTGAAACTGAAGCAACTTTTTTAAGTGACTAGTTACTTATAGGTCTTTAAACTTATAATAGCTTTAACTAAGGACATTTATAGCAATTGGTAAGGCTACCCAACAATCTTTGCCAATGTTATTATCAAGCCATCACAATAAGTGGCTAAGGAAGTTATATTTCTATTTGTTGTATGAATTGTTTCCTTTTTGAAAGAACTCAATTCTACTAATGCCACATCCCTTTTGCCTTAACATGTAGTTTATTCTGAGATGTTAAGGTCATTAGTTTTCTTTTCTTTTCTTTTTGTTTTTTGGTTGGTCTCTCATTTTTGTTACAACCTATGTGGAAATTAATGAAAAACTGGGCATAACAATACCAATTAGGGCAATTAATAGAGATGTTGCATTTAGCTTTTAGGGGCCTGTTATCATAGGCTTAGTTGAAAAAATTGATGATGTTTACTAGATCCCATGATAAATTTTATAAACTTTATAGTCGTAACAATTATTGGAGGAGTCTCACTAGTTTAAGCATTAGGATTTGATTTGGTTTCCTTCTTTGACACAACATTTGGCATAAGATCTCTATAATTATACTTTTCAACCTAATCCCCCTTCCACTGAGATTTTATTAATTGATTTGTTTCCTATTCTATTAGGACAACTATAGAGAGATATATGTTGCGACACTCATTAAGTTGGATACTCTCAATATGTTGTGATATATTCTTCATCAAATCTTATAAATTTTGACATACAAAACTGTCATTCCTACAATCATGGCATGAATTGAAACAATGATAGGATATAAAGATTGTGAAAATAATTTATGCATATTTAGTGTGGGGCAATTAGCTAGATCCAAAAGGTTGCTATGTTGTGCCTTATTACTAATAAATGATTTTGCTAGTTTTCTTATTTGCCTACCAAGAATCCTTTGGTTCCATTTTGAAGCTATTTCGACATACAAGTGATTCTTGTAAGTTGACATAGTTCAATAAATGATTAAGATGAAAAGATCTTCTTTATCCTTACACAACTCACATTCTTTTTGTACATGACCTAAGAAATCACAATTGTAATAATAATTTAGGAGCTTTTTGTACTTGAAACTAATTCAAACCTTGTCTCCTTCATGAATTCTTATCATTGTGCCTTTTTTAAATAGTTTTTAATTTCAATTATTACTTGAAAGTGGAGGTAACGACCCCAACAACCTTTATCTTTCTCATCCACCTTTATGAAAGACGTAATTTGATTACCTAAAGCCATAGCTGTAAACTTTATCATGGCTTTAAATGGTAGGCCATATACTCATACTTAAAAAAGGATAAGAAACAGGTTTACTTTGGAAAGTTGTTCTCCCCTTAAAACCTCTTTCAAAATAACAGTTTATTTATTAAAGAACTATAGAGAGAGAGTTTTTTTTTCTTGTAAGCTTGAGAATTGAAAACTAAAGAGTCTAGCTCTTATACTTCCATATGTTTCACAAACATAATTCTCATCATACATTGAAAGATCTTTCTACGAATAAGCTCCCTTAAAGATAATGACCAATAATATTTGGATTGTCTTGAGTGTTCTCGAATCTGACATAAACAATCTTATCTTCTTTATCACTTTTGTAGTTATCCAAACTAGAATGATTTTTTTGACTTAATGTTTCCACGTTAATTAAAGAAATAGAGGTAATAAAAACATTTTAAAAATTAAAAATCAAAACTTTTAATCATTGAGAAAAAAATCTTGCATATTAGTAAGAAGGAAGCTCTCACAAGGGGAATGCCTTTTAAGAGGAAACTTGTTCATTGGAAAATTATGTCTAGAAAGGAAATTAGATAGCTCACACCACTTATTCTACTAGTAATAAATAGAAAGATGTGGGGATTTGAAAAGACGTTTCTACCATTCTTCCTTTAATTGTGTCTTTCAATTTCACTTGTAAGTTATTTAATTTTTGCAATTTTAGATATTAGTACAACTATTTTATCCTAATGAGTCAGTATTTGATGATTAGAAACCTTTTATTTTTCATGACTCTTTATTTTTTGAAAATTTTAATTTCAAATGACATTTATTGAAATTATTAGTGTATTGACTCAATGATTCAAATAAAGTGACTCAATCTCTATGAAACAAAAAGGATGTTTTGATTTATATTTTTTAATCTTTAAAGCATAAATACTAAAACTAATTCACATCTTACATTCACTATTTAAGAAAGTGTAAGATGTGAATTAAGTAACTTAAACCCAACATTCTCGAAATTAATGCAAAATGTGACTTTTAACTTTAATATATACATATAAATGGATGACATTCTTAATATCGTGATTAAGAAGGTTGACCTCATTGCCATAGTAACATGAAAGTTAAAATGACAATTGGTAGCCAAATATGCCTAGATATGAATGTTGGTGAGGATTGTCATGGTTGTCATGATAATCTCAAAGCTGATGTTAAAGGAAAATATCACATAGCAACATGGTAACATGATAATGTCTTTTGAAGATGTAGATAATTAGGACAAGGCAGAAGAGAAGGACATTGTTTTTGATCATGAAATAGATTTTAGGACCCTTGACTACCTTAGCATCCTGTCTTAACTGTTGAAAAGAGAGAACTCCAAAAGTCAAACATAAACTCTAATAATCAAGCTAATGGGGAAAACTCTTAGCTATGGTTTCTTGATGTGTAGGTTGGTTTGCTCTCATATTTGAAAGGAAATTTTGATCTTATTGACTTAGGCAATGACTTTTATCTTATAAAATTTAAATATAGGGAGGATTACCATCAAAAGAACTAAGTGAAAGCCCATAGATGGTTGCAAGACATTACCTAACAATGAGGCATCGCTCTCCAAATGTTAACCCAAAGAAGGAAGGGATTGAGATGTTGGTCTCTAACTTTTGAATGAATACTATAAACCTAAGAAATTATGGTAGGTTGCCAACCATTTAAGGAGAACGATAAAGGTGGACTTCATAACTAAATAAGCATTTAAAGTTACTTTTGCTTATGTTTACATTGAGGTGGACTTGAAGAAACGCTTATTTTCTTGTTGTGATATTAGAGGAAAAGTCTACCATATTAGGCATGAAGGAATCCATTCTAGATGTTTTAATCATGGTAAATATGGTCATGTTATATAAGGGTACTTATTAATTATGGATAAGTTTGAAGGAGCACAGTTAAAGTCAAAGATTGACAACCTACAATCAAGCAGAACATAAAGATACTTCCATCTATAGCCTTTAGATGATTGCACAAAGGGTGATAGGATGAAGGATGATTGGAAAGAAAGTCCTTACAAACACAGAGCCAAACAAGGAAGTGTGTAGGATAATAGGTGAGAATTATGAAAAGAATAATAATTATTTTAGGTTTATGGCATTATAAATTCAAAGCATTACATTTAGGGAGAATAATGCTAAGCATCTCAATGTGGAAGAATCTTTTCATATAACTAGTTAAACAGTGGGTCCACATCACATCCTTCAGTATCTGATAAAGAGTGAGAAGGCCCTTATTGGTACTAAACTTGCTAAGAATAAGGAACCAACTAGTAGAAAATTAGTTATTGAGCATAATCGGTAAAAAGATTAGGAAGATTAAAATATTCTCTTGCAAGGAAAAAAAAAATTAGGAAAGAAAAAATCTAGTTAAAAAATAGAGGATCTAAGTGATATAAAGGCTTGATTACCATTGGTTCAAATATTATAGGCCTTATAAGCTAAAACCTATAGCCACTTTCTTATAGTTTGGAAATTGGAAAGTTTATGGCTAGGCTCTCCACCTTTAGGGGGTTTATAGGCTACCATCCCATCTCCCCTTCTAAGCTTTCTGATCCAACATTTGGCATGACCTATGAGAAAAAGGAGAAGGAGTTAATGTAGTCTTGCTATGAGGTATAAGAGACCCCTATGATGGCTAATGAGTTTTGAGTGAATGGAAAGGATAGTCTCTAGGTCATGTTTGACTAAGTTGATTTGTCCATTTAGATATTCTCCAATCCATAATTTTAATTATATTATTATATAATTCTTTTTTTAGGATTACTTAGGTAGAACAAGTGTGCGCATTTTAAGAGCTCTTAGGTTGTTTGTATAATTACATGATCCAAGTTTTGTTGTCCTCGTAGTGCTAAGGATTAATAAGGAAAAAGCACTTAAAGTTAGTAAAGCCAATATGTTTTTTGGTGCTTTAAAAAAGGAAGTGCAAAGTTTTATTGGTCATATATGTAATTTTTTAAAGGGTTGAATGACTTCAAATCAATATAATTTATAAAGATTTATAATTCATCCATCTAGAATTTGGGAATAAGGTTTAGTGCCTTGGCTAATTACTACAATTTATGCTAGTTTACAAAGGCAAATGACACAAATTGTTCAAAGTGTAATAGTGCATGAAATTGTTATCTTTACAGCTTAGCTTATTGCTAGCAGCTTCAATTTTATAAATGTTATTGAGGAAAAGGTTGGTGGGCTTGATCTTCATGTTACTAAGTGCTTGGTTTTCATTGATAAGGTTAATAGTGGATTTAGGTTTTATAGACATTAAATTTAGTTGGACCAAAGGCGTTACAAGACAAACAAGAGTTTCTTACAAGCTAAAGAGGGCTCTTTATAATACTTAGTAGATAAACTTTTAGCTTGAAGTTACTATACATCATGTCCTTTAAAACCCATTAAATCTCAATCTCTTGCTAGTTTAAATAGTTAATGCACAGGACACAAGGAATGTTATACAACCCTTTTGCTTTAAGGTGGCTTAGCATTTACATAAAGGCTTCAGTACATGAATTTTGAGAGCCTAAGGTCCTTTTTTGTAGGCTTTAAAGAATCTTATGATGGGGCTAAATGAAATGAAGCGACATTCATTTGGATATATTGTTTATTTCAAAAAGCCTGCTAGCTCATATACAAGGCTATCAATCAAGACCAGTTCCATAATTTGATGTAAGACATGGTACCTTAGAAGTTAAACTCTAAAATTAGCTAAAGGAAGTGTCAAAGCAATAAGAGGTTCTTTAGTTCCAAAAATCTCAAAAACATTAGATTGCTGATGGCAATCACAACACAAAAATTTTCCATATATTTACTATTATTAGATAAGGAAAGAATAAAACTATGGCCCAAAAGAATAATGATGGGACTAGGAAAAAAGTGTTGTGTTCCCATAAGTGTGAGCTTATGATCATTTTGTAATCTATGTAATAAAGAATTATGTAAGTGTAGGATCTCTCTTTATTGGAATTGTTTGTTGTTAATAAATGCAGTGCCTTCAAGAGCTTGATTCAGTGACAGGGCTAAAGGAGGTGAAAGATGCAACCTTTGGAATTGTAAGCTTTAAAGGTCTAAAACTAGATGGCTTCCAAGGAATTTTCTTTCAAAGAATAAGGATATATGGTTAGTGGATCCCTTTTTGACTTTGTGTATAATAGTTTTTAAGATAGGATATTTTAGAAAAGAGTTTTTGAAACTTAAATAGTCTTGATACCAAAAGTCAAGGCTCCTAAAAAGTTGGTAAATTTCTAACCTATTAACTTAAGTAGTCAAAAAAATAATTATTTTGAGCCTTAAATTGCTAATACTTGAATGGGTAGTGCTGACCTAGGCTAGTTTTATACTTGGGAGACAAATTTCTAATAATATAGTCATCTTTCATAAGATTATTCATTCCTTATGTAAATTTCAAAGGAATAAGGGTGGAACAATGCTTAAATTAGATTTGGAGAAGGGACATGACAAAAGGAGTTACAGTTTTATTTAATCAACACTCTTTGTGTTGGAGCACAATTGCCTCTAATATTACTATTAGACAATTATATGAACACTCATATGATTTGACAAAAGTTGGAAAAATCTTATGAACACACACATTGTGATATAAGTATATCATAATTGGAATAGAAAAGCTTGTGATTTGTCCTAGATGTTAATTGATGGCCTATTGGGCATGTTGCAAGCTTATAAACAACATATGGATAATAAGCACATTAAGAAACTAGTCAAGCTAGCATTCTAAAGGTAGACTCTTATTAGAAGTGATCAAAGTAACCAATTGAAGTAGAGGCAAGGTTCCTTTAGTGGTAAAGGATAGAGATATGGTGGTAACTACTACAATAATTGAGGTCGAAGAGGTCACTATAATAATTATGGAGATAGAGACAATTAATGTAATCACCAAAGAAGATCAAACTAGATGTATAAAGGTTGAGACCAAGGTCAAGGGAAAGGTCATGGTAAAGGAAAGTACGACAAATCCAATGTTGAGTGTCACTTATGTTATAAGTGTGACTATTATGCTACTGAGTACATGTTTAGGGAGAAGAATAAAATAACTCATTGTGCATATGAGAGAGATATAAATGATGGAAATTAAGCCTCTATGATGTTTATTGTAGCTGTTAAAATATCAAATTACAATACATGGTTCCTTAATGTTGGGTGTACTAATCACATTTGTAAAAAATAGGAGCTCTTTGTTAATTTTGATGAGTCAATCCATTATATAGTAAAGTTTATTAATGATAGCAACATTCTAGTGGTAAGAAAGGGGCAAATTCTCATCAAGTGTAAGACATGAAAAATAACCTACTCAACTTGAAAAAGGTATAAGATATAATTTGTGATAATTGTATCATACTCATTTTTAAGTTTTCTTTAAAGAAGAATCAATAGTTTTAAGTTGATATTGTTGTCGATGTTTATACTTGTCTTAGTGTTGTTATAAAAGATGAGTCTTTGTTATGACATATTCATTTTGGTCATTTGAATTTTCACAGTTTAAAGCTACTTGTACAAAGAAACATGCTGACAAACTTCCCCAAGATACATTATCCTAATTAGATTTGTGAAGCATTTATTCTTGCAAAATAGTGTATTTAGTCTTTTATGACAAGGAATTGGCATGCAAGGTAAGTACTTTAGCTAATCCACACTAATGTTTATAGGTTGATGAGTACTCTATTAAACGACAATAATAAGTATTTTCTTATCTTTATTGATGATTTTAATAGGAAGATACGAGTCTATTGCATGCAAAAGAAGTTTAAGGTATTTGATTATTTTAAGAAGTTTAAAGCTTATGTTGAAAGATAATGAGTATTGTATTAAAATTGTGTGAACTATAAAGGTGATGAGCATATTTCTAATGAATTCAAGGAGTATTGTGAAGGAAAAGGAATAAAGCATAAAGGCATAGTTTGCTACACCATACACCATAATAAAGTGCTAAAGAGAATAATAAATCAATCATGAATATGACGAGAAGCTTGTTAAAAGCCGAAGGAGCACCTAATCCCTTTTGGGCAAAAGATATTTTATGTTTTGTTTACTTTTTGAACATATCTCCAAATTTTGTTAAAAGCCAAAGGAGTACCCAATCCCTTATGGGAAAATGCCATTTTGTGTTCAGTTTACTTGTTGGAAATATCTCCAACAACAAGTACTTAGAATATTACTCTTAAAGAAGCATAAACTGATTTCAAGCATAGTATGAGGCATCTCAAAGTGTTTGGTTTTATTATTTATGCTCACATTTTAGAAGAGATAAAGACAAAGCTAAATAATTAATGAATGAAAAATATTTCTTAGCTACATAAAAAGAGGATATAAATTGTTTAATCTTATGACAAAAGATGTGATTGTGAGAAGAAAAGTAACCTTTGTTGGAGGTGAAGCTTGAAATTTTGATGCTGATGAGGATAATGATTCTAAAAACTATCTAGTTTGTATTTTCCAAGAATATGAAACTTAAGCTGTAATCCCTAATAGAAATGGGGAAGTTTCACAAATTGCTACATAAAATCCTACACCATAAGCTCCTTAGAAGAATGAGAGACTAAGGAGAAATCACCAATAATCAATTAAATTGAAAAATTATGCAGTAATGTGATGAGTGAAAATTTATCTATACCTATTTAAGTTTATTAGAATATGTTTTGTAACTTAGGTATGTATTGGGAAAGTTTTAAGAATTTGTACTTTTAGTAGGCAAAATTCTAATACCTCATCATTCTAACATTTTTTTTTTATTTCAAGTTTTTCATTGATTTAAAGGTTCAGATTCGATAAGTGATCTTCATTGAAGTTGTAGTAAAAATCTCATATTTTCTAGATTGAGGTCATGAGTCTAAATTTGAGTTCATTTGGGCCTTGAGACATTGCTTCAAAAGCAGGGAAGAAAATTAAAGTCCAAATCCTAATTGGAGTAGGATTTTCATTAAAGCATTGAGTATTTAAATGGGCGTAACCTGAGTTTTAGACATCCAAATTGGGTACTTCAAAATTCGAAACTAAAGTTCACATTCTGGCCTACAATTTTTATGAAGACCTTAAAGCCCATATCGATTGTTTAATGGTCCAAAAATAGCTAAGAAGACATCACAAAATCTATCATGCCCTGGACTAAGTCGGTTTGGATTTTTAGCTGACAAATTGGGCTCTAGACCTTTATTTTGGGAAAGACTAAATGCATTGAAAAGTTAAAGAAGAGGACTAAAACTTTAATGAAGAAGGTAGACCTTAATTTAAACTATATTTATTTAGGAATCAACTTGGAACTTATTATAGGTATTTTACCACAATTAAGGAAATAAGTTTATTGTAATCTTGAGAATTTAAAAGATTCTTTTAGAAGTGTCTTAGGGATTTTTTGTGTTTGCTATGCATATTCTCTAGGATATATATAATGACATTTTTTAAGCATGTGTAGCTAGAATTTTTCAATAGTTTTAGAGGATTTCAAAACATTTGGTATTTTAAGAGAAAATATTATTTTTTATGTTGTTTTCTTTCTTTTATTGGATGTTTAAGTTATTATGATTAAATTGTTGAATGATTGTTTGTTTAGTTTATTCATTTGGGTCTACTGAATTGATTAAACAATGGTTGATTGTTAGAAATTATGACCTGTATTTATTCCATTCCTAATCATCGAGTAGCAATTAATAGTAAGGGATTAAGAATAAGTTTTCATTTTATTGTTATAAATAACTCAATAAAAGTTAAACAATCAAAACTTGTGTGATTGTTATTTGAATTAACTTATTTTCCTAATTCTTAAGGTTATTAGTATATAATTTTAGTGAGCTTGTTCAAGGTGTATAATGGTTAGAGTCTAAGTGGAAAGCTTGTTTTGCTTAGTGAATAGCTAAAGGAGAATTTGAGTAAGAGAGCTTGTTGTAATCTAGGGTTAATAGTTCCAATAGAATTGAAACAACATTGTAGATAATCGAAAGCATTAAATATCATAGTTACAAATTAACCTAAAACTAAAATTTTCTTAATCAATACTTTTATAAGTTTTCTTATTAATCAATTCATTTACTTTAATTGTTATCGATTTAGAATTCAATGTTAACCCTTCTTTTCATATTTTTTTTTAATTTTTAATTATTTAGTATTGAATTGATAACAATTCTTGTGGGATCAAATATTATTCACATTATTTACTGTTGCATGATTGAGAGTAAAGTATTTAAATTATTTTTTGTAGCCTTGATGATAATGCTTGATAATGTTATTGATGATGATAAAGATTTCGTTTATTTTGCTATGTTTGCATATTATGAACTAATATTATTTGATGAGGCGATTTAAGATAGAAAATTAGAAATACCATGAATGAAAAAATCATGGCAATTGAGAAGAATAATACATGAGAGCTTACTTTTATTCCACAAGATTGGAAAGTTATTAATGTAAAGTGGGTATTCAAGACTAAAAGGAAGTCAAAAAGGAGAAGTAGAGAAATATAAAGCAAGATTGGTTACAAATGGATTTAAACAACTTGATTATGACTATTATGAGATATTTTTCCTTATTGATCAAATTGAGACTATTAGACCTTTAATTTCTTTGGTTGTAAAAAATGATTGAAAACTCCATCAAATGGATATGAAGTAAGATTTTTTAAATGGTACTCTTAAAGAGAATGTGTTTGTCAATTACCCACCAAGTTTATTGAAGAAAGGAAGCGAAGAAAAGCTATATAAGCTGAAAAAAAATACTATATGGTTTGAAATAATCAACTAGAGTATGAAACAAACATATTGATTCTTTCCTTCATAGGACCAACTTCTAGAAGTGTCCTTTTGAGTATGCCTTGTATGTGAAAATCAATGATTTTGGTGATATTTTATTAGTATGCATAGATGTTAATGATTTAATCCTTACAAACAATAATGTCGTAATGATTGAAGATGACATATAAAAAAGTCTATGATGCATGAATTTAAGATAACAAATTTGGGTCTAATGTCTAATTTTTGTGGCATTAAAGTGATTTAAGGAGATGATGGAATCTTTATTTGTTAGAAAAGGCATGCTGTTAAGCTTTTAAAAAAGTTCTAAATGTATGATTGCAATTATGTGAAAACTCTTATAAAAGTTGACATGAGATTATCTAAATAAGGCAATCAAGTAACTATTGATTTTACATATTTCAAGTAGATCGTTGGGAATTTGAGATATTTGACATGCAAAAGCCTAATATATCTTATAGAATTAGTTTAATTAGCAAGTTTATGGAGTCTTCTCACCAATCTTATGTGCAAGTTGCTAAGAGAATTATGCAATAGATAAAAAGGACCTATGATCATCATTTACTTCATTATTTATCTAAAAGTTGTGCTTTTATAGGCTATTATGACACAAATTGAAGTAAAGATGTTAATGAACATATAAGTACTTTTAGATACTGTATTAATTTTGGAACTACTACTTGTTCGCGGTCATCTAAGAAATAGTCTATCATTGTACTTTTAACTTGCGAAGTAAAGTATGTAGCTACAACTTTAAGTGCTTGTTAGGCTATTTTGTTGTGTAATTTACTGAGTGAGATCTATGAGCTAGTTGAAAGTTCTATAAAGATATTTATTGATAATGATTATGTAATCAATTTAGCCAAGAATTTAGTAACTATGGAAAAAGTAGACATATTGATACTTATTTTTATTTTCTAAAAGATTAAATTAATAAAAAGGATATTGAATTAATTTATTGCAAGTTTAAAAATTAAGTGGCTGACATTTTCACAAAGTCATTAAAGTATGAACTGTTTACCAAGTTGAAATAGATGTCATGATTAAAAGCATCATTGAATCAAGATTAAGGTGATGTTGGAGTTAATTTAAATTAGGGGTTTATTAAAATTATAGTATGACCTTGGTAAAATACACATAATATGACCTTAATCATATTATTGTATGTGTTTCTTAATTATTATATGATATTTTATCAATTTAATAAAATTACAAGTATTTGTATAATTGTCTAACACCTTAAACTTTATCTTCCTAATAGGTTTATAGAGCTTGTAATAAATGCATAATGTCAACCTTGATAAAAATATTATGGAATGGTGGGTTAACTGACAAGGTCTTTTATCTTACTTTTTATAGACAATGTTGTACTTTTTGCAAAAGTTGATAATAAACAAATTCAAGTGATGAATGACTATGTTGATTCTTTCTACAACAATTATGGACAGAGGATCAATATGATGAAATCTTATTTTTTTATATAAAGAAATTAATCTTTGGTTGTGGCTCAAAATCTAAGTAGTTTTGTAGGCATTAAATTGACCAGTGACCTAAGGAGATATCTAGAAGTCCTTAGTATGGAAGGGTTACTTCAAATACTTATAAAGTAGTTTTTAGAGAGTATGATTCACATTAGCTAGATGAAAAGCTAATCAGCTATATTTTGCAAGACAACCAACCTTCATTAAATCAATGACTTCTATGATGCCTCTTTATTCTATGTGAACTTTAACATTACCAGTGACCATTTATGACAAGATTGATAAACTCCAATAGTGTTTTTTTTTTCGTGGGGTGACATCAGCTCAACTAGAAAGGTGCACTTAGTGAATTAAGGGAAAGTGTGCCAAACTAAGGAAGACTGTGGACTAGGGTTGCAAACCATGAAAAGCTCAAATGTAACCATGGTAGTGAAATTGGGTTTGCAAATGTTGCAAAAACATGCTAGCCTGTGGTCTTGTGATCTCAAGGAAAAATATTGCCAAGTTAATGAACAAGAGCTTTCCTTTCTTATTAGTGGGTTGTATCCCAAACTTGGTGAAGTCTTGTGAAGGAAAATGAATATCTAATCAAGAGCCTGATCTGAAGGGGGGAATAAAAGAATACCCAGTTATGAAATGATAAATTCCTTTTGAATGAAAAGCTCTTAAATTAGGCCACTAGTCATATTGATTCTAATGAATTAAGCTCCTTGGTCTCATGCTATTGGGATTATTGTATCCCTATTTCATCTGCCTTGAAAACCCCAAATTCACTCACTCTCATAGAAGGTTACTTTTGATAAGTCAATTGGATTATAGATTACTTATTTAGATGAAAAAAATAAAGTATTAGGAAAAAATAAATAGAAATAATAAAAATTGAAATGCTACAAATTAATATTTAATATACAATTATAATCTAAAATACAAAATATGTCCCATCACATCCAAAAGAAGAGTCGACAAATTATTTTGGGTACTAGTTGCATCATCGAACCAAAAAAAGGGGTCCTCTCTCTCTTTAAGACCTTAAGCAAAGCATCCAAGTGTAGTGATATCAATCTCACCTTCTCTTTAAGATCTAATGATTTAACCCAGGACCAATCTTATGTGTTAAAGGCCCACAAAATATTAAATATATCCATAAATAATTCCAATTTCTTAACTAAAAAAGAGAACCAATCTAAGCCATTTAACAAAAAAACAAGTCAATTTGAATAATCCAGTGAAAAAAAATGAAGATTAATGGCCGAAATTAGGTTAATTTCTCTATATAAAGGTTAATTATTAATTAAAAGGGGAGGAATTTTATTTTTTCAGCAGTGACCAAATTTAGGCAGTAGAGAATAGATAAAGAGACATTTACCTTTTTGAAAATATTCTTTTGGAAAAAAAAAAGCATAAAGAATATGTGGAGAGTTATTTTAAGCTACCTCATTTAGAATAGCCAAAAAAGCATTAACTAGGTAAGATATTAGCAACATGAGTAAAAAACAAAAGAGCATTTAAGCAAAAATAAATAAATAAAATTGAGCATTTGAGTTAAAAGAATAAAAAGGCATATCTTCAAGTATGAAAACATGTACGACAGCAACTGAAGTAGAGAAATTTATTCATTTAACCAAAAATGTTAGGAACAAAAATCCTTATATAGAAATAGTACAAATTAAGCTCTAAATCATGATCAAACCAAGAAAATAAATTAAAATCAAGTATTAATGACCTAAATTCTAATTAAGGACCACTATTTTAACTACGCAATGACATGTCCATTAAGTAGTAGTATCAATTAAATCAACAAGAGAATGTAATTATAACACATAATCACTCAACAATCAGAAATTAACCTAATCAAGAGAAAAACTTATCTCAAGTGGTGGTGGTACTCCTCCTATTTTAGATAGAGTCTCTCTACACTAATAAAGGTATAATATCAATACATTTTGTTGTTTTCTTTTTCTTTCTTTTTTCACATGCACATACCTACTAGAAAGTTAGAAAAATAAGCAAATAACAACAAAAAACAAGTAGCTAAAAAAGGTGAAAAAAATATGTAGTTTGCCTCAAAAAGCCGCCAAAAGTAGCTAAAAAAGTCCATGTCCATTGCCAATCACTAAAAAGTACCATTAACACCACTTAAAAGATCCTCACAAGCCAAGCTATACATCCTTAAGCCAATCTACATCGAAAGGAGGCCAATAAGCACTTAAACTTGCAAATATACCATCTTTAATTACCTCACACTTTGTCATATGTAGTGGCATTTAAAGCTGCCTCAACCCAAGACTAGCATTGGTTGGTGTGCTATTTGTTGCTCCATGTAATGGTGTTCTTCATGTGCCAAATAAAGCCATGGATTGTGCTGACCAATGGCCCAAAGTCGTATGCCTTTGTCAGTTTCACCCCTTATATGCACCACTTCCAATCACTATCACCACATAACACCTTTGATTGAGGAATTTCTAAGTTTAAAATTGTGAAAATTGATTGTTGAAGTTATGTAAAGGGGAGCGCAAAAGTCTAAGTTAAAAGCTGATTCTTTTGGATAGAGAAATTTGGGGTTAAGAGTCTAAGTCGAGGAAATAAAAGAAAAGAAAAAAAAAGAAAGGAAAAAAGGATCATAGAGAAAAAGAAAAAAAATAGTAGGAAAGTAAATTAAGAAAAAGAAAAGGAAAGGGACAAAAAAAAGGAGAAAAAAAAGAAGCAAAAAAATGGGATACAAAATTCCCAATGGTAGTATTATTTCATGATGTCTTAGATGAGCTTGTAAATACAATATTATGTCAATTAGTTCCAAAATTTTTCCTTTTCTTCTAATGCATAGGATCATTATAAAAGGCATCATAAATAATTCAGAAAAAAAGGAAAAATCATCCACTACTTTAAATTGTGAGGTGAATGTTTTTGTAGCAAATCAAAAAGGCGAAAGAGAAAAATAAAAGTAATGTGAATAATATACTATCACATATAAATGACATTTGGGTTGGCCACAGCCTACCAAATTGAATCATTTATGGTACTTTAAAATGATTGGTGAAGATTTAGAGGTTAACATGCACATCTCTTAATGCTCTTACATGCCCCTGATTCCCAATAATCCACACGGGACAAGGCATTGAATGCCACATTGCCCTCTCTTTCATGTCTTTTGAACTCCCCTCTATTAGGTAGCCTATCACAATAGCTTAACATCTCCATTGGGGACCTCTTAAGAGGCAGGTTGCTTTAACTTGTTTTTATTTCTACACTTTTATTTATTACCTGTATGATATTTTATTTACTTCTCTATCATTTCAATATTTAAAATTATCATTTGCATCATAACCTTTATTGCACACATGCATAAAGGTTTAAAACCTAACCTATACCCTTTGTAGCTTAAATGATAGAAAGTATAGGTCCATCGTGAAGCCTATGGCTTCCACATAAAATAGTCCTAAAATCTCTCGCTCAAATCTGTGACTCCTACTTAAGCCTTGAGTGGCGAAGGATAAAATAGTCTAGGGATCTTTGGCCTAGTTTAAATCTGCTAAACCATTCACCTTATTATTATACCAATAAAGTCATCCACCTATTAGACTTATCCCTTATAGGACAAGAAGTCTCAGATTTGCCTATGTTGATCATCACATCATGTATCCTTTTATTTTTAGTCTCTACGATGTTACTTTATAATTCATGTTTTACATTTATATGTTTTGTACTAACACATTTATCCTTTTGTTTTGTTTTGCTATTCTTTCCCATATCATTTCACATCATTTATTTTAGACATGGCTTACCTCTTAAAATATTGTTTATTGTTTTAAAACATACATCTAGTCAACATGATCATCCTCGAGCACATCTAGAGTCATGTTAGGTAATACTCTGAAGACCTCTAAAGACAAGTGAGAGATTGTCTTTCCTTAAAATCTGTAACGGTCACAATAATTTTAGGTTGAATTAGTCAAAATCTTTTATCCTCAAACAAATATAGGACATGTAGAGACCTCACAAGAGATGAGCCTTTTAAGGCATTTATGGAAACATCAGCCACTTATTAGATTTCAAAATCTAGCTAAGAGTACTAAAGCTATATATGCTTTTGGAATCTAACTTATTGATGCTTTGTATTTTTAAATGCAAAGATGTCTCCCTAGTAGAAGGAATAGAAAACTTGTTGAACCTGGTAGACACTCTAAACTAATATGTGTATTTACCCAGCCCTATCACCAATCATGTAAGCAAATTGTCCAAACTAATTGAGCATAAGTGAGTGAGATTCATATCATGACCAAAGGGTAACGTCAAAAGGAGTGTATTCCATCTAATTACATCATAAGACACGTGATGAAAAGTCTTGAGAAGGAGTTCCCTTGCGTGACACTACTTATCTATAGAATTATATGGTTCCCAAAGGTCATTGAACATATTCATTAATGGGTAACTAAATTGTTCCATAAAGTGAAAAAGAATAAATTCAATCCAATCCCAACCATCATTGTCAAAATGATATTGTCTTTGAACCATTGCAAAATTCAAGGGAAGGGTTGGTTTAAGGGTTGCTCATCTGTGTCATATGTATGGCTTATAAGCCATATAGATTTCCATTAAACGAATTCTACAATATTGATTGGCCTTGCATGTCAAAAATATTAGAATGTATAACCCATTTTTAAGGTTGAGACTTCTAGCAGCACACCAAATGGGTAAAAAGAAACTTAGTTCTATATATGTGAATGAAGTATCTATAAGTTTGTCTTATCAAAATAACAGGAATGATTGTAGATACTTTGACTATAGACATTGGACAAATAGGATCAAAAGGGTTTGTCTCATTCACCAAAAAAATGGAAGATGTCTATTTCAATTATAATAGTCTTTATAGTCAATAACGTCTTCAACCTTTTGTTCAAGCATGGAAACATATCCTGAAAACCACCAATGCACACTATAATCATCCCGCTTTAGAGTAGTATGAGCTATGGTAGGAAACTCAGGGACATGGAGTCTACGAGTTTATATATTGCTTTATCTCCAAAGGAAAAGGTAGAATTAAAGATGATTAAATGCCTTAATCACTAAACCCAAATGAACTAGATTTTGAAGTTGTTAAGCTAAATTTACCAAAGGACTCAAACTAAAGTTTCCTTATTAACCAACTCCTTAAGGTGCTAGATATATCCTAAAGAAGAAATGAGAACTTCCTAACTGTTAGAAGCCCATTAGGCACTCTAGCATATGGGGATAATAAGATTTGACCAAAATCAACTGTAAGATGCCTTCTAAATTAGATGATGCAAATGTTACACTTTTTGCATAATGAGAAACTTATGTCATATAAACCAATATGTTCACACACAAGAATCAAGACTTGTCCCAATAAGTGGAAATACTCACTTAACAAAACCTAAATTAGGCATATTAAGTGTACCTTATTAATTAGAGGAACCAAGACTTGTCACAGCAAGTAATAGCTTTAAACACTCAAATTTAAGAGCTAACCATCCAGCTTTGACAGCCAGCAATCATCCATAATGGGCGAGGGTTTTAGATATTATAATGGATTGGAGGGGTTATGAGTAAAACTACAGGAATGAAAAATGAGGGCAAAGAGTTGCATGCTAAAATTTAGTCATGGCGTCCTTTTGACGAGTGCCTTGGTCATTTCTTGGAATAGTCTCTCAAGCATTACAAGCTCATTTCCCGTTTTATGTGAAAAGCTTAAGATGTGGCTATTATTATGCTAAAAACTAAATTTTGACTAAGTTTTTGATTGTAAATATAAGTGTAGGAAAAATATTTATAGGACTATAGTTAATTAAATCTAACTCAAATGTCCCTTTGTTTTTTTTATCTTGTAATTTATAAAAGAAGGGACAAATTTTCCTATTTTGATCTAAGATATGGTTTATTACACTAGCCAACATTACAAAAGGTGAAAGCTATCCATTTGCATATCATGACATTTCAACATTCTTGTTTAAACATGCATATTTAAGGCTTTATAATTAAACTTGTTAGCTTTAGATGGAAGGTAGCAACTCCTAAACAATCCTTAAATAATAGGTCAAGTGCCAATGAAAGGGTTCCTCTAAGGAGTAGTAATTGCTATTCACATTTATAACAAGATGTATTTTGCCTATATTGTTGAAAATAGGTCCTTTTCCTAATGGAAGAGTTCGATGATCATTGCAGATGACATAAGACTAAATTACACATTACCTATGAATGTGCTAGATTTTGACTATTATTAAAAGGAAAGTTTATGATAGGGAAGGTTGTCTTAACGTTATTCCAACTCTAAGCAATGCACCTTAACATCTAGCCACACTAAATGGGTGGGTTATGATGCTCGTGCTATAGAGACATGGCAAGTCCCACTCATCTACCCAAATTCTTTCATGCCCTATAGCTTAAGAATCTAAAGTTTGACTTTGAAAAGGAAGAAGGTGACCTTCCCAAGTCACCAACAACTAGCCTTTTAATGGAAATTAAAGCTCCCTTTCTCATAATCTTACAAACATGTAACCAATGGCATTGGTGGACGTAATTGCTAAGGAAACCTTCTAAAAGCATAAGACCTTCATAGTGTATAAGTTGCAAAGGCTCTTTCTTAGGTTTTATAGAATCACCAATGCTCCCTTTAAGTTCATAGATTGACATATGCAGTACCCTTTTATAAACTATTTTTTCATTCCCCCAAGGCATTTTAACAACTTTCCTGAGGCTCTTTGTTTACATGTGTACTTAGCCAAGAGATACATAACTAGTATGCTAATATACTAGCCATAGGTTATTTCCTTTATAAGATACTAAGAGCAAAATCCAAATGATTAATCTTTACTATACAACTAGTTTAGACCCTTTAGCCACCTCTTTAAATAGAGAAATATTATCAATAATTCCAAAGATTCTTCATTCATTTTTTGCATTTTCCATCTTCACTTGGATGTGTGGATCCAAAACAAAGAAACCAAAATACATATCAATCTATTCATTTAGATAATCATCAACTATCCTCTTAATTTTATGGCAAATCCTTGCACCAACATAGTATTTGGTGAGATGTTAAAACAATCCTCTATGAGCACAAGGGGGTGAGTCTAGTTGCTTCTCCTTAAGCTTTTTTCCAAGCTAACACTCACCATTATGGTAGGCACATTGACCTAGACAATGAAGCACTTTCCTATCATTATGCCCATACTTATAACATCAACAACTCTACCATCATGCATAAGTTGATTTAAACTTTAAGGACTTAGAAGATATCACTGATGAATATAGCCTGAATAGTGATAAAAGTATCTTGCCTAAGGTTAAAAGAAGCAACCATGGTTGTAGCAAAATTCTAAACATAAGAGAGGTTTCTCCTTTGTTCTTTATGGAGCACTGCCATTAAATGAAATTGTTTAATTATGAAGCCTTTTATATGTGTGTTTAAACACTTCATGCATCATATCATTTATAATCTTTATAATGATAATCACACTTCTTAACATGTTAAAATAATAAAGGTGCAATACAACAAACTATAAAGAGTTCATAATTGGCAAGACATATAATCCTAACATAGTCTCATATGAGAAGAATGAAGGGCAAAGTCAAGGAATTAGCTAGTTGCATGGATGGGATTCAGGCCTAAATCAAAGAATTGGAGGAGTAAATGTAGTAGATAATTTAATTGTTCACTAATGAAAGATGACCATAAAAGACATTATACCTTAATAAAGTCCTTTGACCCTAATCAATGGACTATTTCAAGCAACTCTAGTGTTAAGAACTTCTTTAGTGCCTTTCATCTATTCTCAACTAGCAATGTAACTCACTTCAGGACAAATAGTAGTTGTGCAGTCATCGAGCACTAAAATATATACATTAGATGTCACTCCAGCAACTTACCTTATTGATGTTATCTTCAACCTCACTTGAACTAAAACAAAACAATGTAGCAAATGCAAAATGCTATATAAAAGTAAAAGATCAATTTCTTATAAAAGAGGTCAAAGCCATCAAAGGAGACAATGTTCATACCCCATTGAGCACATCAATTTCATTCAAGATGTAGCCCTCTCACCAAAATTCAAGTTTCTAAAGTTTAAAAAGTATGATGACACATGACCACTTATAAATCACTTGACCATATACATAAAAAAGATGACAACACATGCTTATAATGAAAAAATATTAATACACTACTTCCAAGAAAACTTGACAAGTGGCTTCAAGTTGCAATTAGAGATTGTCATTGAAGCTAGATTTAAGTACATCTTTAAGTTAGAACCTACTTGGATGGATCTTCAAGCCATGGAAAAGAAAATTAAAAGGACTTTTAAGCAATATGTGCAACGATGACACAACATAACTATTTAGATTTAACCTCCACTACTAGAAAAAAATTGGTCTCTACTTTGCTCAGTACATTAAGGTTCCTCATTAAGAAAAAATGGTAGGAAGTGCATTAGGAAGCTTTGTTGATCTGGTAATTACATACAAAAGAATTGATGAGGACATCTGAAAGGGTAAGATTATTAACACTACCATTGACACTATAACATCCAAGACTAGTGTGACCATAAAGAAGGAAGGTGAAGTCTAAGTGATGGACTATAATAGTTAGTCAAGACTATGCCTCATATACCAATAATTTTATAACTTGTAGGGGCAGTTTAACCCTCAATAGTCATATAAAATCATAATAGCTCCAATTTTTATATCAAAATGCTCAACCACAACTTTCCTAACCAAATATTCAAGTGATAACACCTCCTAAAAATCAAGTTGACCCTAAAGGCAAGAAAAGAGAAAGGTTGATCCTATAGCAGTATCTTATTCTGAATTACAACCTTAGCTTATACAAAATGAATTAGCCCATTCTAGCTAAAGAATAATTAAGATTGTCTTATCCTTATTGGTATAATGCCAATGTCAAGTGTGAGTATCATGATGGACAAATCAGACATTTCATACACAATTGTTGGACTTTTAAACGTAAAGTTTAAAAATTAAGGGATAGAGGTTAGATTGACTTTTTAAAGTTCAAAAGAATGGTTGACATTAGCATTAATCCTTTCGCCAATCATAAGGTGGTAAACCAGATTGAGGAGTATCGTGACAATAGTAGCCAAGGATCAGATCCCAACTCCTATGAAATCACTATGATTAAAGCATTGACTTGCACATGTCCACCTTCTCAGCATCAAAGAAACCTATCAAGTAAACTCCCCCCAATCAAGCATCAATATTGGAATTAGCACTTACAGAAACATTTGACATTATAGGAGTTAAGGGCATCACCCAAAGAAAAATATGGTACATTCCAAAATACATAGAGAAACTTAAGCAAAGGAAAGAAGAAGTTGTTGTGATCTCGAACGATATTAAAGAAATCTTACAACAAAATTTTGAGAGAGCAACATCATTCACCAAGTATAGTTCCAAACCCAAGAAAACTGGTGTTGATAAAGATAATGAGTTGTTCCTTAAATAAATCAACTAAGGTAAGTAAAGTGTGGTCGAGCAACTTAATCAAACTATAACCAAAATCTCAATTCTCTTTTTGCTAATGAACTCAAAGCCCATCAAAATTCCTTGTTACATATTCTTAACCAAGCATGTCTTGCTCAACCTTTCTTTTCCAAATTTAACCACATTGTCAATAATATTATGACAAGCAATTGCATCTTATTCTCAAATGATGAAATTCTAGTTAAGAGACATAGTCATACCAAGACATTACATATATTACTCATCTATCATAATTGTAATTTGTCTTGTGTCCTCATTGACAATGGATCATCATTAAATGTCTTACATAAAGACACTTTAAAGCAATTACCAATTGACATTATCATCATAACACTAAGCCACATGATTGTTTGAGTATTCGGTGGCATAAAATGTAGTCATAAGGATTGTAAAACTCCCAACATAAGTGGACTATGTACTTTTAATATGTATTTTTAAGTTATGGACATTAAGATTACCTATAGTTATCTACTGGACTGCCATTGGATGCATGTTGTAAGAGCTATCCCCTTTACCTTGCACCAAAAGGTGAAGTTCATCATAGATAACTAATTAGTTGAAGTTCAAGTAAAGTTATTTACTTGTATCTAAACCACCCAAAATACCTTATATTGAGGTAGTTGAAGAAACATTAGAATATCCATTATACTCTTTTGAAGTGGCTAATACGACACTTTGGTTCAAGGAGTCATTACTTAAGATATCACTCCTACCATTTGAAGTATTATGAAAAGTAGCCAAAATAATGATGAAAAGTGGTTACTATTTAGATAAAGAAATTGGAAAACATCTTTGAGGCATCACTACTTTAATACAACCTAATAAACAGTAAGACCATTTTAGAATTGGATACTAACCTAACCATTACAATGTTGTTCAAGGATAATTAGTAAATGAGATGACCAAGCTTATAGTACCCCTAACTTACCACTTTAAGAGTGCAAAGTTCATAAATTAAACCCATGACAACCACAATGCTTAAACCAAAGTTATTGTTGAATATGGTACACTAATAATCCACGTAATCTTCAAAAAAAAAAAGGGAAAAGAGTTAATGGAATCCATATTATACCAACTCAAATGAACAAGAGAGTTGATATTTTGTAAAACCTTAGAAGACCAATGATAGGGGCAAGGTCAAAGAAAATAAAGGAAGTACTCAACAACTTGTTATGTAACACTTACTTAATAAAAAGTGCTAGATATGAATTGAGGATGATGAAGGCTTCCACAAGGCTTACAAATATGTCATCTATGGAGGAATATGAAAACCATATCCTTAAGGAGGAAGTTAGAGTTGGCAACTTGCGTTTGAACATTTGAATGAGTTATTTTCATGACTTTTATTGTTATGTAATAGGCTGGATGAATTTTAGCATTTGAATAAGTTATTTTTATGAGTTTTTATTGTTATGCAGTAGGTTAGACAAAATTTATTAATAAGCTTATCTTAGTAACTTCTATGTTACTAAGTTATTTAGCTCAAAATAACTAATTAGCTAAGGTTTTAGTGATTAACATATATATATATAAAGAATGGTTGAAGGGGAACTTTATGAATGAATAAGTTATTTTCTTGGGTTTTTTTAGAATTAATTCTGAACTTTTATGTTTTAGTATGTTGGTTCAATAAAATTATCTTCTTGAACATTGTTGTTGTTATGATTGGCGTCTAAATCTTATAGTTTTGGTTCTTGGTTGTGTTATAATCGTTAGGTCAAAATTCTAATCCTTTAACCTGTGTTAGAACAATCTTATACCAATATTAGAGTTAGGTTTCATTTTCCTATAATCAGAGTTTGTTACATTTGGTATTGGAGCTCGGTTCTAATTCAAGTTAGTTATCCTTATTTTAATTTGTTGTATTATTGTTCATTGGTGTTTGAGTATTAATCTATCAAAAAAAAGGATTATTTTTTTTTGTGCCATTTTGGGTATATTGTATTGGTTGGCATAGTGAACTACTAATTATCAATTATAGGGCCATGTTCTTGAAAATTTAGGGTTCATATCATTAAAAAAATAATAAAAGAACCCTAATTTTTTTTTTGTGAATCACATTTCTTGTTTATGCTCTTATTAACTTTTTTTTTTTAATGCCTAGCAAGCTACTAGTAAAGGTTATTAATGAAATCTATTTAACTCAGTGCATAACAATAAAAACCTATGAAAATAACTCATTCAAATGTTAAAATTTGTTTAACCCACTACATAACAATAAAACCCATAAAAGTAACTCACTTAAATGTCTAAACATGAGTTGCCAACTCTAACTTCCTTCCTTAGGCCATGACTTTCATATTCCTCCACAAATGACACATTTGCAAGCCTTGGTGAAACCTCCATCATCCTCATTTAATGCCTAGCAATTTCCTGTAAGTAATTGTCGTACAACAAGTTGTTGAGTGTTTTCTTTATTTTCTTTGACCTTATCCTTGTCATTGAACCTTTAAGGTTTTGTAAATGATAAACTCTTTTATTAATTTTGGCTAATACAATATGGATTCCATTCAGAGTTGCCTTAAGCCCCACTGATCCAATCATGCAACTCTAGCACTCTTATGTGTAATTAACATACTTAGGAAATTCCTTAGGGAGGAAGTTGGAGTTGGCAACTTGAGTTTGGACATTTGAATAAGTTATTTTCGTGGCTTTTATTGTTAAGTAGTAGGTTGGACGAATTTTGGCACTTGAATGAGTTATTTTCATGGGTTTTTATTGTTATGCACTATGCTAGAAAAATTTTGTTAATAAACTTATCTTAGTAACTTATATGTTACTGAGTTATTTAGTTCAAAATAACTAATTAGCTAGGGTTTTGGTGGTTAACATTTGAAAAAATAAAAAAGAATGGTTGAAGGGGAACTTTATAAATGAATGAGTTTTTTTTTTTTTTTGGTTTTTTAGAATTAATTTTGAACTTTTATATTTTAATGTGTTAGTTCAATAAATTTATCTTCTTAAACATTGTTGTTGTTATGATTGGCATCTAAATCTTATAGTTTTTGTTCTTGTTTGTGTTATAATCGTTGGATCAAAACTTTAATCCTTTAACCTGTGTTAAAACAATCTTATACCGACATTGGTGTTAGGTTTCATTTGCCTATAATCAAAGTTTGTTACATTTGGTATAGAGCTCGGTTCTAATTCAGGTTAGTTATCTTTATTTTAATTTGTTGTATTGTTGTTCATTGGTGTTTGAGTATTAATTTGTCAAAAAAAAAAAAAGGATTATGTTTTTTTTGTGCCATTTTGGGTCTATTGTGTTAATTGGCATAGTTAACTACTAACTATCAATTATGGGCCATGTTCTTGAAAATTTAGGTTTTATACCATTAAACAAATAATGAAAGAACCCTAATTTGTTTTTGCATGAATCACAATTCTTGTTTATGCTCCCATTAACTTTTTTTTTTTTAACACCTAGCAAGCTACTAATATAGGCTTATTAATGAAATTTATTTAACCCACTGTATGACAATAAAAACTTATGAAAATAACTCGTTCAAATGTTAAAATTCATGTAACCCACTACATAACAATAATACTCATAAAAATAACTTATTCAAATGCCTAAATGCGAGTTGCCAACTCCAACTTCTTTTCAAAGGTCATGACTTTCATATTCCTCCACAGATGACACATTTGCAAATCTTGGTGAAGCCTTCATCATCCTCAATTCATGTCTAGCAATTTCTTATAAGTAAATGTCGTAAAACAAGTTCTTTGACCTTGTTCTTGTTATTGACTCTTTGAGGTTTTGCAAAACACCAACAATTTATTGATTTTAGTTAGTACAGTATGGATTCCATCAAGAATTGCCTTAAACCCCTCTGATCCAACCATGCAACTTTAGCATTCATATGTGTAATTGGTAGGTTTAGGAAATTCCTCAGTCACTTAAGTCTCTTGCAAAATAATGCGACTTAAAACACATTTTCCTGAATGTTAATGCTTATGACATTTAATGGTAACTATGTAATAAAATGAAGGATCTTTTGTTATATGTCAACCAATAACATATACTTATGTCAATTACACTCATAACTCTTATCCTATTACTTAAACTATCATCTTAGTATTAATCTTTGTATACATGAGTCACTTTAATAATACTTGTTTATGTCATAATTTCTCTTTTAATATCTACATACCAGAAAAGGACGCTGATTCAATCAATATTTATCTTGAAACCAAATTTAATTGTACCCTTAATATGTCAACTCAAAATGATGTTGAAGTTAGAGAAATCCCATCAAAACTTTAATGTTTGATTGAACAGAGAGAAAGGTAGCCTATTGCTAAGAAAAAGTTAGTTGACCTGATCAACTAAAAAAATCTTCAAAAACTCAAAATCAACACAAGACTTCGAAAAAGCTAATAGAGCATGATCTAGTTGCCTAAAAAAATACTTAGATGTATTTACTTTATCCTATCAAAATATGTTAGGTCTAAGCATTGATATAATGGTACATAAATTCCCTCTAAAGTTAGAATGTAAATTTATACATAAAAGTTCAGGAGGATAAAGTCTAGTGTCATATAAACAGTCAAAGAAGTCAGAAAACAATTCGCTTCTTTTAAGTGACAAACTAGTCAACATTGTGTCGGTACCAAAAATAATGACAACGTTTATACGTGCATAAAAATAGGATTCTGAATAAAGGGAGTTCTAAAGACAACTTCCCTCATCGCATATTGGCATCTCAGCGAACAACACAGTCGGCTATTTAATGTTTTCTTTCAGGGACGAATTATCAAGCTACAATCAAACTAAGATCGCACCTAACGCATCCTCGACCCAAGACCAACATCGATTGGCACACCTTCTTTTGTTCTATTGAACGACACTCTTCAGGCACCAAATAAAGGTATAAATTGTATCAATTGACTACTTAAAGTTGTATGCTTCACCCATTCCAGTCCCTATATGTGTCACTTCTCTTCACTGTCACCATACAATGCCACCACTGCCAGAGTTAGCAGACAATTATTTATCGTTGATCAGATACTGGTGACATCTTGTTGACTACAAGAGTCACCTTGTTCCTCTATTTAACCCAATTCAAAAATCAACAGAAAACAAATACTACTTTTGGAGTCTAATCTTGACTTCTCCTAACATAAATTACTTTTAAAAATTTTGGTTGGAGTATTTCTAAACTCAAAAATATAAAAATTAATCATTGAAGTTATTTGGGATAGAAAGCGAGAAAGCTTGTGTTAAAAGTTAATTTTTGTTGACAGAGAGATTAAGAGGTTGGAAATTAAGTCGGGGAAAGCAGAGAAAAGGTTACGAGGGAAGAAGGGACGGCCGAAAAAAATTAAAAAAAAAAAAGGAAAATTAAAAAAAAAAAGAATAAAAAAAAAACAGAGGAAAAGAAAGAAAGAAAGAAAATCAAAAGACAAAAATACAAAAAATATACAAAATGAAGCATTGACGAGAAGTAATCTTGCACAAAACTGTGGGACAGGAGTTGACCATGGATGGGGTGTTAATTTTTGCTGTGACGTGCTGGACGATATGGAAGTGGAGGAATGAACAAATTATAGCAAGTGCTGCCCCTCCTTCATACTCGCCCCAGATCATTTTGAAATGTTCGGGAATTTTAACAACCGTGGTCAGTGGATTCGTCGCCTAGGCACGCCGAGGCTGTACTCTTGTTGGGTGGTGTCTACCACAACTTGGTTAGGTGAAAACTGATTCCAATGCTGCGTTGAAAGGGCCGTTGGGGCAGGCGGTTTGCTGCAGGATCATTTTGGCTCGTGGAAAGACGGATTTGTGTATAATATTGGCCAAGGTATTGTCTTCGCAACGGGGCTTTGGGGTATTTTTAAAGGACTCTGATTTGCATGGCAGGAAGACTTCCGCAAGGTTATCCTTGAGTCGTACTCAAAAGTGGGACCGGAAGTGATGCAACAGGGTGTGTCATCAACTCACCCGCATGGCAAACTATTTGAAAAATTCAGAGAAGTGTTGAGCCGGAGCTGGTCATACACTTAATTCATGCATGTCGAGACTGCAGATTGGCTAGTTTCCTTTGCTTTAACCCAAGTTGTTGATTTTCATTCTCCAGCAGCCTTCCAAGTGGTTCCACCAGGTATTATCTGAAGACATTGTTGGACTCTTTATCTCCCAAGATATGTAACCACTTCCCCTCCATTTAATCAATGAAAAAGGAGGGTTTTTTTTTTGCGGGGGGGGGGGGGGGGGAATTACATTGTGAGTGACTTCTATACAGTAAAATTTTCCCTATCTAGAGTTTAGAGAAAATTATTCTTCTCTTTAGGCTTAGTCGACAAGTAGCTTCAATCCATTCACTCGGCCATATGGGATCAGGTGAGTGTTTAGACTTGTTGACAATGAGAAGCGAAAGGCCTTCAACTAACCCACAACTTTAGGATATTTACAAATTTTAGAGTGTTATGTTCATTACCATCACCCTAGCCGAGCACCCATACCTTGAGAATTGTCTAAGAATTAAAAGGAAAGGTACAGTTAAATCAGAAAGCACAACCATGTCTTTGCAAATCCACCCTCCCACTCCCCCATCCTCTCTTTTGTCTGGACCATATGATATGAGAGTTTGAAAGCTTTGTTTATTATGAATTAGTTATGTGGATGCAGATTGCTTGATAAAAATTGGTTTTTCTTGCCAAGATCGAGTCGAAGCCAGAATTTATATCTTGAGAATTCAACAAGTAAATAGTGATCAAATCTAATAAGGAAAATGGAAAGAGACTAACGATGAGGAAGTTAATCCTTGCATGCCAGTACAACGTTCAATTGAAGTCATTACTGAACGCTTTTAAACTCTGTGACCTTAATTGACTCTGTCTAGCATCTTACTTGTTAATACGTATGGAAGCATCCAACCCAACACGTCCCACCAATGGCTGGTTCCTTTTGCTCAGCAGCCCCGCAAAAAATTCAAGTGGCCGTCCTGCAGCATACATCCGATGGCATGGGGTTGACGAGTTATTAATAGCCTCTCAAATTTGTAAATGGAAAACTATGTTGAGAAATACAGATTTCTCACATATTTGAGTTCTTTAGCTCCAAGAGTCTAGACCACCTTTGATCAACAAAATCTGCACTTTTTGCACCTTGTTCTGTAGCAACTACAAAATAAAAAAGCTCTTTCGTAAGGGGAGTAAAACAAAATTTTTTTATTTGTGTTCTTGGTAATAAGAAGTTTATTTGGTCATATATCTAAGAGAAAATTTCCCTTTATACTCACATTGCCATGTGGGTTCGGTTCCTTCACACGACTCTGAGCAAGTATCCTATAAAAAAGAGAAGTCTTGTTGAGTGTGCTCAAGAAGTTTTTAGAGATCTTCTAGTTATGCAAGGACATTATCCATACCTTAACAGCAGTGGTAAGGCGGATTGTATCTTGCACCAGTGCATCAAGATCTGCTTCACATCCAGGCTTCACATAGATAACCTGCATTCACTATCACAACTAAGTGTCTATACCCTCCCCCCACACACACACACAGAGGAAGAGAGTTTAGAGACTTAATGATGGATCATCTCCACCAATTTCAGGTATGCGAGCTGCAGGATCCTCTCTACTAGATGAAGATGGTAGAACCCAGACATTAAAGCTTGTATCAACCTGGAAAAAGAAAGAGGATGTAAATTTGCTGTTATGAAATCGTGTGAGCACAAATCCACCAGCAAATAATCAACAATATCATAGAAAAGACGCATATGAATCACATTCTTACATGGACACAATTCCAGGATCATCATTTTCCATCATTTGTTTTAAGTTAGAAGTTTGCTGCTAAGGTGGAAAACCAAAAAAAAAAAAAAAGGTATGCTAACCTTCCTGCAGTATGGGGTTAAGCATTTGTAACATTTGCTACTGAAGGAAGTGACGATCCTTCCATCCACGGAGAGACCAAAGCTGGCATGCTGATCAAAAACAAAATGGAAAATTTGTCAAGATACAATGTTGAGTTTCTCTGGTTTCACAGAAGATTATCAAAGCTCAAACAAGGACTAAAGGACAAAGAAAGACCCAAAACTTTCTGTGACTTTAACAGCTAGTTATTAGGCATTTCTTGATGCTACTACCAAATTACATAATTTCACAAAAATCTTACACCACAAGAATAATTAAATCTTCAGATAGGATAGCAAAGGCGGAAATGGGAGAACAATCACCAAGCCAAACAAATTACACAGAAAAAATTTCCCTCTGTTAGCATTCTTGGCTGATGAAGTTTCCACGTCCATCAAAGTGTGCAAGAAACACAAATGCAGAATTGACAAATGCAGGTATTACCTTTTGGATGGACAGGCTGATGGAAACCTTTTCATCTTTGTGTTCATCTTCAATCAAATCTTCCAGCTGTAGGTCTTGAAAGGAGAGCAGATAGTCAGAGCTCCAGTTTCCCTGCCACCTGCCATCTGTGGTTGATATTGTGATCAAACGGTGGGGTGTCCTGGAACGTCTTTTGTTAATCTGTCATCCCCCAAAGACTACAAATGATTGGTGCTTCCTTGAGACATTTTAAATCAGACAAGATGCATTCTTTTGTATATTGCGTTAGCATAGATATGAAGTGAACTGCCATGTACGTATATAAATTACTACATATGAAAGGGGCCTTCTCTGCATATTACAAGTATTACCCAGATTTTGGTGCATTAAAATTCATCTTTGAATATTATCTGCAGTAGTTTGCTCTTTCCAGAATAAAAGATTGCATCTTTATAGGGCGTAAAACCTCCTGATTTCTTGCCAAAGTAGGAATTTATAATAATCATCACTTTTTTGGCCCCAAAAGAGGGAACAAGAGTATCAAGCTGCATTATCCATCATCCGAATAAAAGGTACCTCCCCAAGAGTCAGGAATAAGGTTGCACCCTTTGTAAAGTGCAGATCAAAGGCTCATAATGGGGTTGAAGTCGGATTTTAAGGACCTCATCAAAGCATGCAGGACCATTTCCGGCGTATGGGTGGGTTGATGATTAGCAACAAGCAACAACACTTACATTATTAATTACTGCAAAAATTAAATAACAAACCAAAAAATCTAAGTTGTGTTCTGGGCGGAGAATTAATGATTATACCAGTCTTAAGTTGTCTCTTCTGGAAGCAACAACGCTTTTGGATGTCCGAGTCATCAGCTTGTGGATGTGAGAACTCGTGTAATTAGCTACTTTGAAACTGGGAATCCCTTTTAAGCTCCCACCTGACATCTCCCTCTCTCAATCTATAACTATAACACACGCCCCCTCCCCCGGGGGAGTAGATGGTGTAATACGACCCTATCTCGTCAATTGGTTGGCAGTTGGTTCACAACCACAAGAAAGGATATTTTCCATTATTGGGTCCACCTAGGGGAAACACTTGAATTATAACAGCTCGATTGGTTTTATTAAAAAATCGAAACCTTCATCTTTTCTCGAAAACATGCTGATGAACTGAAAAAAAATAAAATCCTAAAATGATTTTGGGGAGTACATAATTTGCAAACCAACCCCCCCCCCAAAAAAAAAGAAAAAGAAAAAGAAAAAACAGAAAAGAGGGGAGGCCCTACCATAAGTCAAATGCATTTTATTTTGCTATCTTTTCTCTAATTGTATTATTTATTTCACGTTCGTTTGTGATTGCCTATAGCTAAATCATAACATTCTTTAACACGTAATTGAACTTGATGTTACTTTTCTTTTGCCTTCAAGAAGTTCCAAATTGAATTCACTACCACTCTTGAGTTGCTATTTTGCCCAACAAAAATGTACAAGGGATTACAAGTAATCTAGCTAGTGGGACTAAACTCCTGCAAAAGAAGATATAAATTACCCTGGGACTTTACGGCAATAATAGAAGAAAATAAAGCTACTCAGATTATATGTGGCATGTACCTCAATTTATTCTGTTAAAACACATGCTAACCTCTACTACCATTCCATTCTCAGCCGCGCTATGCAGTTCCGGTTTGAAGGCCCTTTTATTTTTGTCCTGATCTATTCAGTTCGAAGGTATTCATCTATTTTGCCCAATTACAATAGAAGGGACCGACGAAACTGTCACCTCTATGGCCAATCTATACTATCTACATTCTCTCTTAGCCTCCAAGCTCCTTGAGCAATCTCGTCAAATAATTGGTCCCAATTCCAGCTTGAAAACCCCAAGAAAATCCAGTAGTCATCTACCGATCGATTTCCTAACTTGAGTTCTTCAATTTCATTGACTGTAGCCAATTGATCGAGAAAGTAAATACCTGGTAAAACTTCAGCATGTTGATCTTTTGCTGCTCTTCTAGATAACGCAACAAAAGGCCATCCACGTTTTATAAGCGGACCACCAAAATATAACGGAGCCTCTGTAAGCAGCTCATAACCTTCTTCCAGGTCATGCAGAGAGTCCCATCTGATTGGCTTATTGTATATAAGGCCTTGAAAACCTGTAGTTTGGTTGGCTTTTACAATGAGAACCTCTGATTTATCAAATGGTTGCATGCTAATTTTCTCAGTAGCACTAAGGATTGACCCAACCAATAAACTAGGAGTAGTTCCATACAAGCCCTCGGATGCTGGATATTTGCTCCAACTATGTTTCACAGCTTTCTTTGGTACTTGATTCTTTAATAGGATTTCATGCGATTTGTCCTTTGTAATTGCAGAAGCTCCTTTAATTGTCGTTGGCAATGAACTCTTAAATAAATTATGATCTTGGCCCCTTTTTCCAGCCATGGTCCTCAAAATTCCTTTAAGAATGGTGGGAAAGCAAAAAGAAGGGGAATGAGAGAGAGAGAGAATTAAACACCTTGTAATTTGCCAAGCAAACATCAATTAAAAAGGGAAGTGACAGATAGCAGCAATGTAATAGATATATTACTCAAATTCACAACTGAAATAATAGTCGCCAACTACATCACAGGTGGTAAAACAATTTGAAGAATGCAGCCAAGCTCCAACAGAATGAGATAGCAACTTATTTCTTTCAACTGAAGGCTAGACTGGGAGTCTGACCAATCCAGAAGAAAACAAACAAGTCCAGACAATAAAAAAGAAATACGTATCTCAAAATTACACCAAATCTCAACTATTTATGAGTTTGACATGTTCAAAGAATATTCCAAAGGTTCATGAAATTAATCTTTCAAGTTTTAATGATAGGACCCATGCTTCATACTTTCACAAGATCCACATGGCCTCCTTTTTAACAATTATATGCAGGTATCGCTACAAGTTATAGTATGTCTCAAAATTTGCAACAGACCCTGCTACAATTGAAAGGCATTCAGTCTACAACATAAGAACCTACCCTTGAATTATTATTTTTGAATTCCTACTGCTTGGATTAGGACTAAAAAATTTACAAAGTACTTAATATTAAAAGCCTCTTAGTGCCATAATTTCACCAGTCAAGATCAAAATACTCCCCTCTATTAGGATATTTGTTTATTTCACTTTTTCTTTGGTACATTGCAAAGTTATTCACATATTTCTTTAATTTATCTGTTACTAGGCTATGTGCCTGTAAAAGTTTAAGCATCAAAATTTCCAGAAAACAGAAAATACATGATACTAAGGGCAACAAATTTTGTAAAACATACATCCGTTGTGAGAAAGCACCAGAACAAGAAGAAAAATGCAAACAAAAGAGAAAAAAATCAGACCAATAAAAAAGTCTTCTTAAGATCCTATACAGCAGCAACAACAAAAAAGCTTTGATTTCAAATTTAATTGTAGACAGCCACATGAAACTTTTTTTGCCATTTGGTTCTGTTATGAACTAAGTTTAATGTGAGCTCTAGTTGCTCTAAATCCTTCCTTATAAAAAATTCCCGAGTCAACTTATGTCATTCTCTCCTCTCATTTTGCCATCCACCTGGATTCGGTTATCCCTCTTAAGATTCCTCCACTCCATTAAAAGCTTTGCTAGTCCTCTTCACCCATATATTCAATCAACAGAACATGGTCATTTTCCCCATTGATTTACTTCAATCCTCAGCCTAACTTTCTGTCTTAAATCTTTTGCAATGTGTCACTCAACTCATGCATGTAACCATTATCTTTTGGACTGAAGCAAAGTCACAGACTTTTATGGTGTGACTACAATAAATTATCACAATTTTCTAAATTCCACTTAATAGTATATTTATCATTACTTTCATTCTTCAGAAGCCAATATGATTTCCCTTCATTTAGGATTTGACAGATTCATAAGCAAATAGCCAGTTAGCTTCTAGCAAGTAAAGATGCCAATTACAATGACACACTACTTTTCACAGCTGTCCCCCTTACTCCACTTAAAAAAGGGATTAACCAAAAAAGAAAAAAAGAAAAACAGCTATGGTGCATTCTTTGACAAAAGGAGATTACCCTTGTCACTGGTGAGATGTTGACAATTACTCCCATGATCAGCTATAAACCTGATAATATCAGCTACTGCAATGTCTCCTCCATAAGGTACAGCAGTCTTCCTTTCTGCTGGAAATAACAATAGAGCAGGATAAAGTTCCTTCTGCATATGCCACACATGACAAATAAAAGCTAAATGTCAGAGCTATTAACTGGAAGAAATCAAGGGGATGTTATATTACCCATGTACAATTATTGCACTATAGTTCTGTTTGGAAAATAGGTTGAAGAGTCCCTCTCTAGTTTTTTGTATCTCATATATACAGACAACAGAAAAAATTGCAGCACATTCTGACATAAGTATATAAAAAAGAAAGGATACCACAATGTTTCATTCCATTAATCCCATCACCTATTCACAGAATCCATAATTGACAAATTTTGTTGCATCAAGCACATCATTAAATCCCAGGAACATTTCCACCCCTCAAATGATCCAAAATTTCTATTCCTTTCCCTTTATGTACAAGTATGAATATCCATGTGTGCCTTTATCTCATCACTGTAAATGCCACTATGCAGCACACTCCAAGTGGGTTATAAGTCAAAAATTAGTCCTAAACCTTTTTTTATTTTTTCAATGTGTTCCCATTATTGCTTTTGTCAAATGAGTCATATACCTTCATTTTTCATTCCATTTGAGTCCATTTTTGGATGAAATTTAGTTATCCCATTATAAAGAAAAGGCATTCAACTAAACAGAACATACAACACAAAAGTATTTGACTTATCCAGATTCTGTCCAAAAATACTAGTGTGGTCAAAGGCGCAGTGCTAGGCACAAGGCGCCAAGGCCTTGCGACTTTTTATGCCCAAGGCAAGGCGCCCTTAGACAGGTGCGTTTGAGGTATGCCTAAGGGGTAGGTGCAAGGTGCAGGTAAGAAGTGCTTTTGATGGAAAGACAAGAATTTCTGATTTTAAGTTTTTTTTTTCCTGGTTAAATTCCTATCTTATCCCCTGGTCCCAAGTTAGCATATCTATTACAATGTCCATCTTATCCTTCAGTTCTCATTAGTTATCTTTATACCTACTAGTTATCTTTTCAGTTTTAAAAGCCCAATCCCCACTCCTTCCTCTCTGCTGGTCCTCCCCTCCAGTGTAGCACTCCCTTGAACAAATACTTATTGCACCGGTTACACTGAGTACACCATGCTAAAGTCCAATCCCAGCCATAATTGTACAGGCTACAAAACAGAAAAGAATGGGGGAAAAAAATAAGAAAAGATCTGCAGTCCATTGGCACTTACAAATCATCAATGTTTGTACACCAATACAACAGTAACAGACTGATCATTAGAGTGCACCATGTCCAAATAAGTGAATTGAATACTACATTGGGAAATTACTAGGATACTAACGGCTATTTAGCAAAATAGCTCCACCATGTATGCATGGGTTAGAGAAGCACAAGTGGGAATAAAGATTTTTCAGTAATTCTAATTGGTTACTTTATGTTTGTGGCTCCCTGTGGTTTCTTCAAGTTAAACCAAATAGTTTTGCCCTTAGCAAAATACCCAAAGCATGACTACATAGAGTTGACACACTTAATAAAACTCATCCCTTTCGTTTATCTTGCAATCAATAAAAACATTTTTTTCCTTGTTTTTTGATTTTAAACAAATTATAAGAAATAGATTTTTATTTTATGTTTTATTTTTTAACATTTTTTATTAATTTTTCAAATGTGCCCTCACTTTGATCAGGTGCTCACCTGCACCTTGTGCCTAGGCTCCAAGAGCTCTTTTGAAAACAATGTATGGGACTCATTGACAAAACATAAAGTAACAGGACTACATACAAAAATCAATTAAGGTTTAGGACCAATTTTTGGCTTTCCCTCCAAGTGGAACAACAGAGCTTTCACTGTCCTACAACTCTGTAGCACACTCAGAATAATAAAAGGTACCAATCAAAGAAAGTTCTAGATTATGAAATAAGCTAGACTTCTACAGTTTAATAAGACAAATTCCCAGCATTTCTCCCAATTTGAATGGAAGATTATATTGACAGTAACTGACACATACAGGAGGACATTACCAAAGAGAAATTGTTTCTAACTAGAAAGATGATTGTTGTCCCCTACTTACTATTTTGATCCTCACCTCCTAGCAGAGGGCATATCTCTTGCCAATGAGGATGGCTGCCAGTTTTCAACGGTACACTCAAAGTAATTCATCACCATGCAAGGACCTGTTATGGCTTTTAGTTCCATGACAGTTCCATCTCATAGAACAACCTAATATGGGATGCAAGGAGGATGGAAAAAGAAAAAATTGCATACTAGACAAGAAGTCTTTTAGCATAATCTTTCTTTTATTTCCACCCCACCTCAGCCAAGCAATAAGATCTCATGGCTCTGTTTAGTTAACAGAAGCAAGGCATGAGAATGAAAATGCTCTCTAATGCCTATTCCTAGTTTCTAATTAATAAAGCGTGTGAAAACTAGGTGTGGACCATTTTCCCATCTCCTTTTACATACCTCATTTGAACATAATGAAATTAGAATTGCCATTCTTTCTTAAAATAGTGATTCTCTATTATCACAATGACACATAAAACTGCCTTTTGATTACTCATTGAGTCTTACCTGGGAGTTGGCCTCATCTAGCTATCTCATCCCTTTCTCTACTTCCCTTGGCCTTAACTTAGCTTCTTCACCCACCAGCAATTCCCAAGTCTGTCCCATATTATGGCATCAGCTACCATGTTGACTTGTTCATAGGGATAGAATATGCTGTTTCATTCTAGAAATGTGGCACTAACTTGGGGAATATAATTGTTAGAGTTTAATATATGATCCACTCTTGAGTTTAACATAATTGCTTATGTTTTTGCATTGAATGATTTCATGGCATAGTATTGGAGCCTTAATGACTGAGAGATCATGAGTTTGAATCACGTTACCCTTATATTTAATTGTGAATTAATTATGAATTTCTGTAGGCGGGCATGTGCTTTGTTCATGCTTCTACCCTAAGAGAGCTAGGTTTTCACACAAGGGAGTGAGTTAAGAGTTTAATATATGATCTATTCTTAAGCCTCACCTAATCGTTCCTAAAACAAGAATAATTAAGAATGAATGCAATAATATAGAACTGCCATGCCAATGGGAACAGCCAATGCCTCACCAAATGACACCAAGGATGCAACCCTCAAAAAGCAACAGAAAATGCTTCCTATAAGCGTGATAGGAAATTGAAAAAATTTTAGGCAGCAAGGACATTTGAAAAATTCCCCCCAAATATCAAAAGTAAGCACTAAGACACATACCAACGATACCCAGAAAGCTACGCAGTCTTTAATACTTCCATTTTATTCCATTCAAACTAACTTGAAAGTCATTAAAAGAATCAAAATCAAAAGCTTCCTTATTCATACAGAAGATGAAACATCAGTGCAAGCCCACAACTCTTTCTTTAGAGATCTTGTCACCACACATCAAAACCCCATATGCTTCCACAACTGGCAAGTCCATTCACAGAGAGAAAAAATACACGTAGCCAATAAAATTGGATGTTTATGAAGAAAATTGATCTATATAAGGATTTCACAATCCTCATAGGATCAAGGATGATTAAAATCGTCATAAACCAGCTTTCCATGCTTCACAACATTTTCTGATGAGCATAACAACAGCATGGTACTTCACAGGTCCCTTCTTAAAACCCTACCACCATTTTTTTCATCTTGAAAAAGGGTTAAACAATTGAAGCACAAGACAACTACCAATCCCAAGCCCATGGAAAGGTATTTCTGAAGAAAACTCATCTAAAATAATGCAACAGGAACGGGCTCTGGATTTGTCCAGCAAATTTAAAATTGAAGCTTAAAGGTTGTCTCTCAGAAGCCAAATAAAAAAATAAAAATCATTTAGCTCATACATGTCCTAGAATATTAATCTCCTATTCCAGATACTTGAATCGATGTCTGGCGAAACTAACAACATGAAGGGATGGTCTGAAGATGCAGAGTCTAAATGCATCACTTGGAAGCAAGAATCTAACAGTCAAGATTTCTGGAAATGAGGAAAAGTTAATTTTATACATTATGCCTGATAGGAAAAAAGGAAAAGAAGTCATGAAAATTTCTTTCAACATTCCAGGAAAATTTAAAACTATGCTTATAAGACTACAAATCACAAGAAAACAGCACTAAGCATATGGCGTTGATTGAAAAAGTTGAAAGATCAAGAGGGACACCAACTTGCAAAATCTTTTATAGCAAGAAATCAAACACAGTTTCCATGAGACATACCTGATCCACTGATTTTAGCATTGAACTGCAATCATTCAATGTGCAATCCATTAAGAATATTTTAGGAAGCTTCAGAATAGAATTCTTTAGGTTATCTGCACACATATAAATGACTATTTAAGCAAGTACAGTAATATTAGGTAAAAGTTACTCAGAATTTCCTTTTCCATCAAAATATTCGTTTGGGCAAATAGAAAGAAGCCATAGCACATATATATCTTGCCTTTTTTAACACAACTTTCTCTTGTAAGTGAAGATACAACTAATAGACTATGTAATAAGAGAGCTGATGCCAGCAAATTAATGCTCTTAGAATTTAATCTCTTCTAGAGAAACATAACCTCTTTTCCATTAGTTGGGTCAAAATGACATACATTTCCAGAATTTTTATTGCCAAAATTTCCTTTAGAAAAGCTCTCATGTTCCCCACCAGAGTAGGCATCTCAAAAAATTTCTTATGTCAACAATCTAACTGAATATGCATATTCAATAGCAACTTTAAGATTCCGTTAGGCATTACTAATACACTAACAAGTCACTGAGCAACAAATGTTAAGTATCTTAACCTACCATGTATCAATATGATTGAACTTCAAGAAAATCACATCTCATACGGCAATTTGTTTGTAATAAACAATGATAGATTATTATGTACTGAATGATAAAGTCAAACTAGTTTTAATTCAAGATGCATGAACTTGGAAAACAATAAAATAAAATTTCCTTTTCTTTATCCTTTTTTTTTGGGTACAGAAAAAGTGACAAATAAATGTTAGGTATGACAAGAAAGTTAAGATAATTAACATATACGTACCCATTTCCCCATTCCTGGATCCAGTCTTCAACACGTTCATGTATCCTTTCACTGCTCGATAGACCTCACGAACAACCAATTCCATTCTTTGGCAAAACCCACACCAGCTATTACTAAAGAGGACCAGCACATCTCCATTCCATGCATGATCGGGACCATCATTGTTGGCTTGATTATGACCATGAACCTCTTTGTAGAAAGTGTGAGCTGTAACTTGAGGGATCGAATCTGCTTCATGAAAATCCTGATTAACAAGTGGTGGACGAGTGCCTTCCCTAGGGCTTCCTATTTTAGATTCAGAATGTTGATATGGGACAAGACTGCCATTAATGTAAGCAGTAAGAAAATCATCCAGTAATGAATAGTTGAACATCTCTTTGCAATAGACATAATGTTGCTGCAAAATGGGATTGAATATCACCAAGGATGGAATCCTTGTCTCACCAGTCAGAGAATTTAGCAATTGGTAGTTCCCATCACAAAAGAAAAATAGACCCCCAAAACTCTGGAGGCGAAGGCATTCTTCCCCCATCTCAAGACAACTTTTTACTTCTGCCTTTACATCTCCTGAAATCTCTACCAGGTCTGACGAAAGCTGGTAGGGTTTTGCATATAGCAAGGGTCTCTGTGTATCAACTTTACTTGCCTTCTCTTTGTTATCCTCAGAAGAAGATTGCAGATCAGCAGATTCAGATCCTTCATCATGATCTGAAGCAGAATTTGTGTCCAAATCAATATTAGTTCCAACAGCATTGTCCTTGAAGGATAAAACTGAAACTTTTTTAGGTTCTGCCTTTGTTTCTGACGGTAATGAATCTGATATTTTAATGTCAGACTCATCCGATAATAGTTGGAAACCCAATTCCTTTGCAACTGAACTCAATTTACTTTCCTTCTTTTGTTGAAGAATGTATACCAAAATCTCATGCAAGGAACTCTCTTGCAAATTTGAAGCTACATCCTCTATTGCGGAAAGTTTCCCCTCATTTACAATCATAATAGACATCTTATCCTTTAATTTAATCTTCTGGACTGTTGAAGTTTGCTTTAATCTGGGATGTCCAGTCCTATGTCCTTGTAAGTCTTGGGCAGACAATCTTGCAGACCTATCATCATTTTGCTGTACCATTTGATTTGATGTCTGATAATGAAGCCCCAGTTGTCGAAACGCCCCAAGAGCTGCCTTGCTCTTGCTTCTAATTTCTGATGAATCAGAAAATCTATCCACAAACAGGAGCACAGACGACTTACTTTTAGGAATGATTGGATCAAGATGATGCCCATCACCTTCCAGCTATATGATGTGAAAGAGATATCCATAGAATGAATAACATAAGCAATGTGTTAAACTGAATTAGATGTGTCTACAAGGGTTGGGGGGGAGGACAGGAAGAAGAACAAGATGAAAAGGAAAAAATTGAATAGCACACCAAATTATAGAGAATAAAAAAAAAAAAAACAGAGAGAGAGTGGCCAAAACAAATCCACCAAAAGATGATGTGGAGATAAGAATGCAAATCATTTACCAAACTGGAAGCTGTAGGAGAAAACTGTTCCCTATGCAGGTCTGAACTTCTAGAAAACTCAATTTGGCGAGATACACACTCGAATAATAGATTTTGGTAGTTTATATGTTTGTTAGTTTTCCATTAGTCTAGAGGGAGCGAAATGGATTGAATTTCTTAAATTTTGGCTAAGTGAAAAACTCTTTGGTAGTGCCAATATTTCATTGATTCTCTTTGGTAACAGTCCCCTAGCACTCCTAATAATTTAAATTTGGTTTATCAAAAAAATTAAAGGGCTGAAGAGCAGCACCTTGATAGGCATACCATGCAGTATCAACACCATTTTTTTGACTCATATTCAGGAACAAGAATTACAGTGTAAAAAATTTGCATCACTGTACTTGTAGCAGCTCCCTGACGCTCCTATAATTCAAGTTTGACCTATCAAAGGAATAGAAACGCTTGAAGGGGAGCACCTCAGCAGGCATGGAGCGCAGCCTCGGCACTGTTTTCTTGCTCATGTATCAGGAACAAGAATTATAGATAGAAGACTATTAAATTTTTCCAAGGGTATACATAAGACATAGCATAGCTAAACTCTGTTTTTCATTAAGTAGATATCTCTCCAAAAATTGTTGCCCATCTTCTCATCTATCCAACACAAATTGTCAGTGTGCAATGGACGCCACTATGCTGCATCTATCACTTTGTTGGGAACATGTAATGTCACAAATAAGCAAAACAGATATTGTCATCTCTGGGCTCTTTTCTTCAATCAAGAGTATTACAATGCAGTGGGTATGCCTTGAGGAAACGTAATGACAGGTTAAAAATAATAAAGCAGTGGTCAGTTAACAAAAACGAGTTGCAGGTGCCCAACAAAGTTTCAAAACACACATAGGCCAGGTTGAGCACAAATAAACATCACAAAATACGTGAGACTGTCTAAGCAAATTTCCCATCTCCAAAACACATAATAGGCTAGGTTTTGAAATGGTTCTCTAGCAAATTGAGCACAGTGCAAAGGGGAAGGGACACAACAAACTTGAACTAAAGGGAAGCCCTACCGGGTGTTTAGATAATATAACAAATGCATAATCACCACACAATTAACTCAAAGCCAGCTCTTAAAGTCCCAATTAACAGTGACTTATCAATGTTTTGGCAGCCTCAAAAGAATATAGTCATATGCTGACAAACAAAAAAGACCAATCACACACTTGGATCAAACATAAAAATTAAAAAAAAGGAAAAAGGGAAAAACTTTACCTCTGTAATAATTGACTTATCTGATTGTAGGACACTTTTAAGGTTATCACCTTCTTTCAAAATCTTTGAACAGCTAGGACATCCTTCATAGTAAAGCATGGTTGACCATGGACTGGAAAGTGTAACACCTAGCATGGACAGTAGTGATCTATCTGAGACCAAACCAAATCTGTGCTTTACAGGATGTAGGAAGAACTCCCTCGCAACATCCTTGAAGCTTGAGAAGAAAGAACTGAACTGCTGAAAATGTTCAAAGGAACAAGATGATCCTAAAGACTGCTTTGAACTATCAGTGCCTGGTGAATCAGCACCAAGGAGAGAACTGTCATGTATTGAACTAAACTGCCCAAGCCAAGGAACCTCACCAAACCAATTTTTGATTCCACATATCAAATTTGCACTTTCTGATCCCTGTATTTGAAATGTAAATGATTAGAAATGTTGAAAGCATTAGCTGTAGCATTTTTAATCCACTGGAAATTAAAGACTAAATTTCATAACAGTGGATCAGAAACTACCAGCCACCTTCTGGTTTTCGATGCTTCCTGGTGTTGGACTTCTCTTAGCCTCTTCGCCAATCTTAACTCCAGAAAAATAACCTGCAAGTAAACCACTTCTTCGCGATCAACAGATTAAAAAACAAAAACCATTAAGCCAGTAGGAGAACCAGTAGGGACAAAGTCGATTGTTGTTACAAGAATTTCTACACAGTAAGAAGACAAATGCAAAAGAAAAATTAGCACCAATCCAACCACTGACTCCACTTATGCAGATTGCATGCTTACAAACAAATGAAACAACAATTCAGTTAAAATTAAAGTTTTCAAAAAATTGAACTTAGGGGAATATATAAAATAAAATAAGCAGAACAGAGTCTATATTCCACTAGCAGGTGATAAAAATGGATGTCCACCTTGCATGCCAAAACCATCTTCGGTTGCATTGTTCTTCTTCTCCCCAGTGGCAAGCAATTGGGGAATCCAGCCACAAAATTCAAGGAGAAGCACAGCCGTGTCGGTAGATAGAAGGAACGATCGTAAGTCCTCTCGAGTATTCAGGGCAGTGAGAGGAATATCTCGAGACGAAACGGACATGTAAGGATGAATTGAATACAGAATGCTTTTGGCGCGGAGCTTTCCTCGATATTTGTAGGAAAGAGAATGATGGTAGTACAAAATTGATATGTCTTCCACAGCATCAATGGTATCAGCTAGCATCCTTTCGCTGTTTCTGTTCATGTACATCAACTTCAGTGAGGCCAACTCCTGCGACATGTCGTGGGTAACCAATTGGGTTATTTGGTTCATTAGGGTTCGAGATTCACCGGACCCTGTTCGAAATCAAATTTGAATTGAAACAGATCGCTTAGTGGCTAAAAACTGGCGGATAAACAAAAAAAAAAAACAAACAAAAGTAGAGGAGAAATTGTGAGAGACAAGACGGAGACGAGAAAGATAGCGCAAGTTGTCCGCTATAAGCTTACAAGGAACGGAGACGAGAAGTAGGATGTTGGTGTGGAGGCTAATCTGAGAAGAGAAGTTTTGCTTGGTGAGAGTGCGCCATTGACCGACGTCGTCGATGCCCTCTGATTGGGAATCAGCGGCGGCCGACGACGACGACGCCGCGATGGTAGATACGATCAAAGCCAGGACCAATAGCAGCGGCCTCTCCTTGTCTTTCCCCATCTCCGTCTCTTTCGATAAACCCCTATTCGCTTCCGTTCAGTGATTGAATCAATTGTTGTTAATCCATATCCTACACATCTATATTATTTCCATGACTAAGAACTGGTAGATTGCATAATTTTTTTTTTCCTTTTAACCGTTTTGAGATATTTTGCTTTGTTTTTCATTTAAATCAAATTTTCTTCATCCTTAAACAATAAATACGTAAATAATTTATTTTACTAATTATCTGTAACTCTTTATTTAATTATTTTTATACACTTCATTTGATGTTCTCGTGTTCCTAATAAATAATTTGTTACTTTACAATCTTCGCCTTCGAATGCTCTCTTTTTTTATGTAAAAATATTTATTACATTGATAATAAATTCTCTAATTATATATATAATTTAATTTAACAATATATAGTTTTTTTTATTTACATTTATAATTTTTTTAATTAAATTGTTTTTATTTTTATTTATTGTTTTAATTTTATTATTTATTATTATTATTCTTTATCAACAATTTTTTTTTATTTAAAAAAATCTTTATTGAAAGAGAGAAATGAGATAGTAGAAAAATAAAAATAATAATAAATAAATAGAGAGTGAGATAAAAAGAAAAATAATAAAAAAAAGAGAAATAATAGATAAAGAAAGGATATAGAAGGTATAAAGAGAAATAGTTAAAAAAATGTAATTTGAGAAAAATGAGTAAAAAAAGAAATTAGAATAAAAAGATATAAAAAGAGTAAATAGATAGGGAAGATGGAGAAAAAAATAAATACAAAGTAATATTGAAGAATTTTATGAAAATAATTAATAAAATGAGAAAATCTTATTTTTAAATTTTTTAAATAAAAAATAAAAATTATTTGTGAATAGCGAACAAATCTTTAATTAGTATTTTTGATTAACATTTTTATAAAGACTTGCATAATTAATGTAATAAGGAAAAACATTAACTTTTAAGAAATTTTTAATGTATCGTTACTATTTTTCTTTTAAATAATTTTTTTTTGTATTTGTAAGATTTGTCACCAAATAAAAAATAAATAATAAAACAAAATTATGTAAGATTTTTTGACTTATTATTTTGTATATTTATTTTTTCCTCATTTATATTATTTCTTTTAATTACTTTATTTATAAATTTTTATAAATTTCAATTTTTGATTGAATTTGTGCAAAAAATTAAAAGCAAAAGGCCGAGCATCGAATTTATGAAATTTAGGCCTTATAATCCAAAGATACAAATATTATTTGATTTTATAATTGATTTTTTTATTTCTCTTACATATATGTCAGTATTATATATATATTTTTTAACTTTTTGTGTACATAAACATATATTTCTTTTATTCGTATTATCAATATTAAATTTTGAGATTATAAAATATTTTAAAATATTTTCATAATGTTAATTATTTTGCATTAAAGTATTAGTGAATAAACTAATTATATTGTCATTTAACGTCACTCACATTAAAATAATTTTTTAGATATTTTGATTTTTTAAAAAAAAATATATGTTATACCCATAAAAATTAATAAAATTAATTTTAGTATTCGTATTATATATGTACATTATTTTTTTTATCCCAAAGGACTAGATATACATACAATATTATATAGTTAAATATCATATATATTATAATACATATATGCATCTTTTTTCGTAAATAATATATTTTATACATTTCATTATTATAATTTACCTAAATATATAATCTGATAAAAAAGAATGGATGAAAAAAAAAATTCTTATAATAAATAATTCATTAATTTAGAAAACACAATGGTATACCACATTTTCTATGACAAAAACAATGCCCGTAGTAGCACAAATTGAAACAAAATATACCAGAAAAAGAAATGAAAAGAAGTAACGAACATATCAACTCGCCATATATAAAATGGGCAGCAACGGTAGAGCATATAGTCTTCCCACAAAGTTTGACTTGGAATAAACGTGCAATATTAATCCGACAAAATATACGGTCTTAGTTTTGGAAAATTGCATTAGATGTGCAAACATTACATGAATAAATTTGTAATTCACATACTTAAATGTATGAAATGTATTTTCATAGGTAAGAGAACAGTTTTAACAATCCAAAAGTTTTGAATGGAAATCATTAATGATTTTATTTACTAAAACATTCATTTATATTTCTCATTATTTGAATGTGGCAATGTGATTATTTATATTCTTTTCACATTTTACATTCGATTTTAAAAAGCCCTTCATATACCACAATAGGTATTGTTAAATAAATTTACTTATTTATTTCTAAATTAATAGCTAGAAAAGGAAATTAATATTCACAGGCATTTATTGCCTTAAATTGCAAAAATTTCAAAAATTGTTGGAAGATTAGAAGTTAACTTATTTACTTCAATGCATTTGACTTTAAAATTAATAGCTACCAATAATCAGAATCATAAACAGTTATTGCTCTATATTACAAAATACTCAAAAAGAAGAGAGACAGAGACAGGGAGAGAGAAAGAGAGATGGCCAGGAAAGCCCAAAAACGTGCCAGACTTTCAAGCCACAATTCTGATCCCATTCTCCCCTAGTTGTCAACTCGGGCTTTCGACATTTTTAGGCCCAATTGTCATTTCCATTTTTTTTTCTCCCTTTTACAAAAGCAAATTGCCTAAAAAATAGAAATAATTTTCAAAATAACAAGAATTTCAAATTTCTTGCGTTTCCTTTGGGATTTAAAATTTTCAACTTACTCAAAAATCCAAAACCTTTTAGCGTTACAAAAAATTAGAAAAAATTTTAAGGAATAGAAAGTTTCTAATAAATCCCAAAATTTTCAACTTGCATATATTATTTATCAAAAATTTCAAAAAAATAAAAATAAAATGTTTTTCAAAATTTTTTAAAGTTATTTTCATTTCAAAAGCAATAAAAAATCTTAACACTTTGCATCTCTCGTGATCTTTACTCTCTTGTTTTATTTTAAACCTCCTATAATATGTCCAATAATTGTTAAAAATTTAGAATGTGCATCTTATGAAAAATATTTGCTTATATGTCATAAAGAGAAAAGTAAACCAAATATTACTAAAAAAAATAAGAATAGAAGTAATTTCAAGTTAACAGAGTAGTACCATTGTTGGTAATGAACATTTAAGTTGATTGTAATATCCATTAGGTATAACCAAACTTTTGAACTTCGATAAATTTAACAAAGCAGATTAAGTTCTATTAATCTAGAAAACATGACAATTTTTCAAATTAATGATTTATAATCTTCCAATTAAGCCTTAAATGACTGACAACGACTCCAAATATTCTTAGTCATTTTTTAAGCGCTAAGGTCCTTATATTTTAAAATATGGTCTTAGGTATTATATTGACTAAATGAGTGAAATAGACACCTGTAAGCACATAATTCACTTGTATCTCCAAAAACCTATAAAAAGCTTTAATGTTATGCTTGTTAACACCCATCACCATTTTATTCAATTGATGAGATCTCGTAACAATTTTTTCATGTCTAGCCCATATCCATTGCTTTGAGGGCGAGTCATAACAAGAATGACCAAAGGCTTTTTTATGGAGTTGTTCTCTAGTTTAACAACACATCAAAGCACCTTAACCAAAATGTTTTGGCTGGTAATAAAGCCAAATTTATTGAATGGTTTTAGTAAATTGCATAGCTTAAAAGAAGTACATATTGTGCTTGCTTTTATGAGTTTTTATAAGACTTAGTCTTAATGGCTTCCAAGTAATTTTTCATTAGAGGTATTGCATATTATTGGTAATTCTTTGACAACTTGATTTTGAAATTGTTTTTTGATAGGTAAGCTTTCACGGGGGATCAATGAGACACTTGTAGTGCTTATCCCTTCATGAGAAATTATTTTACAGTGTTTTAATCATGCCTTAAATAGTTGGTAGCAACTTCAAGTCATCGTAAGGTCATCTTTAGGGCTTACCATCACTTTATGTCATCCTTAGGGCACATTGTGATAGCTTGGTAACTTTATTAGAGACATTTTTTAGAATTAGGTCATTCTAATTTGTATTTACTTTTATATTTCTTACTTCATACTTAATATTTTATTTTCTTATTTCTACTATACTAGCAAGCCAAGTAGACTTATATTTGTCATTACATTCAAACTGCATTTATGTACACTCACAAAAATCTTGGTACCTGACTTATACCTTTTTAGGTTAGATGAGAGATAACAAAGGTTCTTAGCAAATCCTTTGAATTCTACATGGGACTCTTGAAATCTCTTACTTGGATCAGTAGCTTTACTTATAGCCTATCATAGTGAGGGAAAAAATTTCAAGGATTTTTTAACCTAGTTTAGATCTTTAAACCACATTACCATAATATTTAAACCATAAAGTTAGCCCACTTGGTAAATCCATCCCCTCCAAGATAGGAAATCTATGATTTCCCAACCAGTTCATGCATATAAAGTCACATCGTGTATCTTTTCTTTTTACTTTTACCATTTTACTATATATGCATCATCTTTGTATTCCTTGTACTAATCTTCCTAAGTCTTTTCTTTTGGGCTTTACATGGTATCTCATTACACAAATTAAGATATTATTCTCTTTTTGTTTACTTCTATTTGTACATGTCAAATTATATTAGAGCACATAATTGATAAGGTGTCTAATCAAAACTTGATCTCATATTTAAAAATGGAGGACAAGGTCAACGAATTGGCAAAATATGTGGACAAATTCCAATTTTTCATGGACAAGTTGAAGGAATAGATAACAACAAATTGTTCAAGCACTTATGAAAGTAAAAGTAGTTATCAAAGATACAACACCTTAAGACACTTTATTTGCATTGTCAAGAGGACTATTCCATTCCACCCATGCACTCGGGACATCTTAAGCACCCTACACTTCTCCATTATCAACAACTTGTCCTTTTCTACTTATATACTTTGCTTTGAAACAATCAACTATAACATAAGCATTTAATACAAAATCTCATGTACCAAATTACACTTCAATAAATCCATAAGTAGTTTGTCCTCAAAAGTCATCTTAGTCAGTATCAACATCATAACTCAATGCATTATAAGTCATTAAGGACTCCCTTATTAACAGACATGACTTTACACCTAGTAAGAAACTTAAAGCCAAAAAGGGAAGTGTAACTAGTTTCCCCCTTTGTGAGGTAAAAAGAGAAAGTTCTCCCATTTTTCCAAATTATTCTAGCAAAATTTTGCCTTTCATCCTATATTATCCTAGCAGCAATCTTCTCTTTTTCTTTGACTATTCTAATAAAGCTTTATCCTTTATTATAAGACTATTCCAACATGACTCTTATTCTCTTTCCTCTCTACCCCAATAACTTTAATAAGTGGACAAGATTTACCAGTAGTGATGCCACTAATATATGAAGTTATAGACCACTTAACTTAGAAATCTATCTTTGGCCTTGTAGGGTTAGCTAACATATGTGAAGGCTAGTATTAATTTCCTCCTTGATTGATATTAGTTATCATTTTATGGAAAAGAAAAACAATAAAAAAAGGGAGAAAGAAAACAAAAAGATAGAAATGACTTTTTTTTTAGCAAGCAACACCCCTTTGGTTTTTGTGTCAATTGCCTACTTCTTTTGACTCATGTAGTAAAAGAAGACAAAAGGGATCATAAGCTTATATTCTCTCTTTAATATCTTCACTTCAATCATCATCACCATGAGAAAAGAGAAGAGATGGCCAATTATTCTATTTCCTCTTTTAAAAACCCTTTAAGAAGGAGATTGAAGCAAGTGTGTCCTTACTGGGGACATTAAGGGAAAACAAAATATCTTCATCAATATTGTCCTAAAATTGGGGAGGTAGTTAGCCTCTGTAAAAAAGGATTTGGTCTACGAGGCAGAGGCTTTTGGTCTCCAAAGAGAGGTTACTAGTGTTATGCATAACATTGAACATTGCATACTTGGCTTTACTCCTAAGGTACACCAAAGTGAGAAAAAAAATGGTGATCTAAGGATTGTGTCTAACTTACACCAAAGAAAATTAGAAATAGCTAGCCATATTGATTGTTTCATTGCTATGCTTGAAGGGTATACAACTATGGATTTGCTTTTAGAGCTTATTAGTTGGGCACAACTAGGTGTTCATAATAAGCCTATAGTCTTGTTAAATGTCAATGATTTCTTCAAAGATCTCCTTGCTTTCCTTGATAATGCCACGAATGAGAGATTCATTAAGCCCAACTCATAAGGGCTTAACCATTCAAAGCTCAACCATGGATGATGTCACACGAACAATCTTTCTCATTAGAATATTTAGCCTTATGATGACACCAAGGAACTTCTTGGTCTCAGCCAAACTCACACTCAAGATTGCTAGCACGCAATCATAACCAAACTCATGTAATTAAAAGAGAAAGCATAAGCCTATACAAGAACTTTTCCCAACTTTTATGACTTTTTCACCCATAAGTACAAAGGATGCCAAAACCTTTTTCCCTTTCTCAAGTGTTTCCCCTACACTTGTTGTGTATCTTGTTATAATTTTTAGCTACCACACAATACCTATTTATAGTGTTGGTAGTTGATATCTCTAATTACTTAGGGTGATGCATGACTTGGCTGCTAAGTTAATCATGCGTAATAGGTCTCCCTGCTTTGGGATAGATTTCCCATTAACTCCCAAGCTTATGCCTCTCCATTCAAGGACAATTTGACACATCATTAAGGACTTCTTTAGCCATTTTTTGCAATCATCCATGTTCTCCTTCCTTCAAGAAGATCATGCCAACACACTTGGCTTGGATAACACTTATGGTAGCATGCCAATTTGCCACCATTGGTACTCCTATGTTTTGATGGAGATAACCATCAATTATTTCTTGTTTTGGTGGCCTATGGAGATAACTTTCCAAGTGCTTGCTGGTAGTAACCGATTATGGTTTGGTGTTAGCCCGAACCCGTTCCCGTGTGCTAACGTTGTTGTCATTGCTGAATCCATGAGGCATAAGGAATCCAACCACCTAGTAGAAGGAAACATTGATGTGTTTGAGTGATCACACCCCTTTTCACAACTTGTTGTTGCATTTCTAACGTGTCTTCGACACCCAACTAATGCCCCTAAATGACTTTTTTCATGTTTTTCACATATAAACCTCTCACCTTATGCTTCCTCGCACATATCCTTGATACACCTTACTTTAGTTGAGTGCCCACACTCAGCTCTACGTACAAGAATTGGTGCAAGGTGCTACCAATTTCCTTACATTCTTAAGTCAACAGACTTAAGGGACTGACAAACCACCCTCAGTAGTTGAAACCAAGATCCTCGTTGGTAGGGTTAATAAGTAGTCCTCCCGTTTCAGCCTCTCCAACTTTTGCCTAACCTTACCTCTTGGAGCAGGATTTCGTAAAACACATTATTGCCACTTATAAATAGCCTTACCCCTGTCATTGATGTTTCCAAGGTTACAATCATATTTTGGTGAAAACCCGATGCTTTTTTTAGCAGTCCTCCACGCTTTGCTTAGGTCATTTTAGGCCCTTGTATGACTGCCCAACATCAACCACTTCCTTTCCCATATCCAATTGTGTAAAATAGGCATGTGGTTTACAATGTGCTCCCTAGAAGGAGGTTTGGTCAATATCCTCATTGCTCTAATAGGCTCTATAATGTTCAATGCTGCCAATTATTTCATATCCCCCTCTCTCGTCCTTTGCTGCACTTGCAAGGTAGACAACACTCTACAAGTTTTTTCACATGTGTTAGTAGGTTAACACCTTTTACTAACAATAAAGCATGGTTGCTTTTTGTCCATAATTACCAAGCCACCTAAATGTGGCATTAGTGCAATTTTCGCGTGCATAAATGAATTCATTCCTAAAATCACATTAAAATTGTCCAATGACATTATAAAGAAATCAAATTTACTAACCCATTTGCCAAAGGTTACCTCAACTTTATTTGTCATTCCAAAAATGTCACATGTTGCTAAGTTAACTACCTTCACACAATTGCCACTCTTGCTCACTTTTAGCCTTAGTGAGCCAACCACCCCTTTTACGATAAAGCTATATGTTGCTCTCGAGTCCACCAATGCTAACAATTATAAAGTATGTTTCGTACGAATAACATTGATCAATTGTATAGGATTGACCTGTGAGGGATTGCCATCTTTCAAGTTAGCATCACTACCTCCCTCATCAGCCACCAACGCATTCAATTTCTCCCATTTTGGCAACTTCTTTGCCTTGTGAGGACCATTACAAATAAAATAACCTGACTTAGATTTGCTTTTACCTTGATCTAAAATAATAACTTTGCCTTTCCCCATACTGTCATCCCTGTGCTGGCAATCCTAACAATCCTCTTTCTTCTTCTTGCCCTTGTCTTTAGGTTGTTTGCCATTTGAAGAATCAAAAGAGTTGATTTGAAAATTAACTAAGCTATCAGCCACAACGAATGCAGAGGGCAAGTCCTTCACACTTTGTCTTTGTAACTCCAATTGTGTTCAAAGTTGTAGCCTTGACATGAAATTGAACAACTTATTCTTGTCTAACATATGGCGAATGTCAAGCATTAATGAGCTAAATTACTTGACATAATTGAGAACCGTGCCATTATGCCTCACTTGCTTCAATGGCTATCTTGCAACCCATGACTTATTATAAGGTAGGAATTGATCATTTAATTCCTTTTTCAGCACATCCCATGTCTCGATCTGAGACCTGCCTGCACTAGCATTGTCACCTAGCTAAGTTTACCACTATAACTTGGCATCTTTGGTAAGATACATGCTAGTGAGTGTCACCTTTTTCACATTTGACACATGAGTAGCTTGGAAGTATTGCTTCATATCCCATAAGAAGTTTTCAATGACCTTTACATCGTGCTTGCATTTAAAGGCCTTGGGTTTGGGAACCTTTATCTTCCACAAACCTTTTGCCCCTCCATTTGATAGGTTGCCCATTGCCTTCTTGAAAGTAGTAATATCTTGTTTTACCTTACCAAACTGAACCAACAATGAAATGTTAAAATTATCATAAGTTGTTTGTAAGAGATGTACCGAATCATCCAACAACTCCAACATTGCCAAGATTGAAAGCATTTCTGCATCAAACCCCTCCCCGATAGTCTTTTCAATCTTGAATACCTACTCTTGAATGACACCAATGCCTGATCCACCAACCATTGATCGAAGCTTTCTACTTTGATACCAATTGTCACACAATCAATCTTTCTCACTCAAATATTTAGCCTTGTGATGGCATAAAGACACTTCTTGGTCTCAGCCAAACTTACACCCAAGATTGCTCGAACACAATCACAACTAAACTCACACAATTAGAAGAAAAAGCACAAACTTATACGAGAATTTTTCCTAACTTTTATTACTTTTTCACCTATAAGTACAAAGGATGTCAAGACCTATTTCCCTTTCTCAAGTGTTTCCCTTGCACTTGTTATGTATCTTGTTATGGCCTTTGGCTACCACATTACACATATTTATAGTATTGGTAGTTGACACCATCAATTACTTAGGGTCATGCATGCTTAGCTGCCAAGCCAATCATGAATAGGGCTCCCACTTTGGGTTAGCTTCCTTATTAACTCCCAAAATCATGTATTTCCATTCAAGGATAGCTTGACACATTATTAAGGACTTGTTCAAAACTTTTTGTAACCACCTATGTTCTCCTTTCTTCAAGGAGATCATGTCAACACACTTGGCTTGGATAAGACTTTTAGAAGCATGTCAATCTGCCACCATTGCCACTCTTATGTTTTGATGGAGATAACCATCAACTATCTCCTATTTTGGTGGCTTATAAAGAGCCACTTATGCCCTAATCCGCCTCATCACTTTCTAAGTGTTTATTGGCCGCAACTGATCGTGATTTGGTGTTAACTCAAGATCGTGTTTTGGTGGCCTACATGTAATGATTTTGGTTGTAATAAATGCAAGTAAGTCACTTTCTCTATTATTTTATGTTTTACCTACAAGAACATTTAAAAAAAAATGCAAAAATGTAATGATCAAAGTGGGTAACCCTTTAACCAATTCATCAAGTCAATGTAGCTATGAGCATGTTCGAGTTTGTTTTGCAATCATAATTCTTAAAAGTTAGGCCAATGTAGCCATTTTGGATAGACTTGAACACAAAAAGTAGGTTTATAATTGCACGTTTGGGTTTGTTCAACTATACTTCACAATTGTGACCCTCGAAAGCTAAGATGATGTGATCATCTTAAGTAGGTCTAAGCATGCTAATGACAATCTTATTTCGAACAATTCAACAAAGGCAACCAAAGAAGTAAGTTTGAAATGATAAATTTGGATGTGTTCGAGTACACATTATAGTCGTGACTTTTAAGCATGGATAATATGATGCTCATGAAAAAGTTCAAGCATGCTACTAACAATCTTATTTCAAACAAGTCAACAATTGTATAAATGGAATATGGTGTAATCTTGGTAGTTCACTGAGCATAATTTTATTAGCTGTGACCTTTGTAGTCCTTTAGAAAGAGCAATTTTAGATGGATTTATCATTTGATAATCAATTGACTTTATACAGTTCATTTAGCTAAATTCACATTGTAATATGAAAAAGGTTCATTTGCACAAAGTAAATCATTAGTAAAAACTTAGTTTACAATGACATTATGTGACCTATGATAGTCCTTTAATTAAATTATAGGAACATCAAGTATTCTAATCATGCAAACTTCAAATAGGCTCATTGTAAGATTGGACCAAAAAAATTCCTAATTTGTAAGCCAAGGAGTATTCTTAGTATGTGCACATGTGCAATTGAGGAGTGAACAAAATAAGGATATAAGAAAATCTTAGCTTGTTCATTTCTTTTAAAGTAACTTATAAAGAGAAGTAACTATTGTACTCTTACTTTATCTAACCAAAGTAAGAGTTTATATAAGCAATTCTTTTTCTGTTTTTTGGATGTGTAATGGACTTTGACCTAACCCATTTGATTTTTTTAATTAAAATCATAAGAAGTCTTTTTCAAAATAAGAAAATTAATTTTAGTCCAAATAAACTAGAAAACTAAACTAGATATAACCCTAAATACTTTTATTCTACCATAAACAACACCCTTAAAAGTGCCAAACATTCATAATACTCTAAAAATCAAACCTTAAACATAGAGAAACAATGAACAAATTGATTTAATACCAAATCCCACCAAAATTGAAGCCTTTTCCATCCAAAAATTAAAATTTTCAAAAAAAAAAACCTCCACCAAATCAAAAGGCTCTAAAATCCAAATTGGACATCAACCACAAAAACTAAAACCATTATAAAAATTGACAAATTAAGTCACCCAAATGACTTAATATAAGCTTGAAATCATAGCCAAGATTGAAACTCACTAAAACCAAAAACAAGAATAAAAAGACTACTACTTTTGCATATGATAAACTTGGGTTTTTGTGTGAATGTAGAGAATAAAATTAAAAGAGTAATGATAGAGGTAGATAATGTTAAAATGGTGGCTTAAGGAAGGAGTATTATGCTAAAGAGGTTTAGGTATATAACCAAAATAGCTCATTACCTTCCTAACCTTTAACCCTAGTCGGTTTATAGGTAAAACTTTGTTATCTAGGTAAGACATTACATACTAGACATCAATTTATTTAATTTACTAGTTGAATTTACAAATGTTAGGTATTTTAATTGATGAGAAGTGCAATCATAATTTGAAAATAGAAGTTAGTTTTTTGTTTTTTCTTTCAATTTTTGCAATTGTTTATGTTTAAGTGCTTTTTTAACCTAGTGGAATTTTGAATTTTCTTTTCTAAGAAGGAAAGTATATAGAATTAGGTTTAGTTACTATTTTTATATATTATTTGGACTCAAATTATTATTTTTTAATTTTTGAAAAGGCTTTTCATGATTTTAATTGGAGAAAAAAAGTCCTAGAAAAAAAAGTCACACATATTTTTGTACTTTCCTTAAAAGGAGAAAAAAGTGTTTGGTGCAAAGGTAATAAAGGTTATATTTCAAGAATCTTCATTTCTACTTTGCATAATGCATTCCTCATCTATATTTCTCATAAGATCGTGCAAGGACAAGGACCATGATAGGACAAATATAAAATCATGACAAGGACCCAATATATGGACTCTGATCAACACTTATAAATAATTAATCATCTAACTTAAAAAAAATTACATTCCAAGCACTATTTTAGCTATTATTTGTCAATTATTTATCTAATTTCTCATTTTACTTTTCAGTGATTCATTCTTTTTGTTATCTATACTTCTATCATTTACTTTTTAGTAATTTATATTTCCTGTCATCTTCATTAATGCTCTTTATTTTCATGTTGTATAATTTTCATCTAGTTATTTTTCATATTATTTATGTTTTTGCACACCATTTATCTATTATTGACTATTTTGTAACATTTTCTATTCTGTCCTAGTTCTTTATCTTTCCAACAAGTCATCTACTTTAATCTTTTACATTTATGTTTTACTTTTTTTGCTATTTATTTCTTTTCACTTGCCATTTAAATTTTTTTCCTTTATTTTTCTCTGTTGTGATTTTTCTAGTAAGTTAATCTCTCTCAATTATAATTATGTTCTTCATTTTTAGTGACATGCCTCTTTTTATGCTAATTGACTAGGATCTCATAGATTGATGACTAATCTAAATAAAGGAAAACATAATCAAATATTACCTAATCTATCGTAAATTGATCTTTCCTAGAGTGGTTTTATGTCATTTTTTTATTCATATTCTAGTTGGGACTTGTTTATTCTATAATATATATATATTTTCAACTTTAGTTATTATTATTTTTTATATATAAACATATAAATTTTGAAATACCTAACTTGTTTTCTCTTTCTCTTAATGCATCTAAAGTCACATCATTAGGATTTAATTACCCCCTTCATTGTCACTTACAAGACAAGCCAAAAAAAAGTTAAGTTTTTCTTTAATTTTTGTAAATATAGATAAAAATAAACATGTTTTGTGAGATTTTGTACTCTTAACTGGTATAAGAGATTAAAACAAATTATGTTCTTTTAATATTCTATCATAATATGAGACTTTGAGAGTATTAAGTAAAGTAGTGGTTAGTTCTTTTTCCCACAAAGAGGATTGGACTTGGATGTTCATATTGTGCTAATGTTATCCATATTATTTGAAAATTTTCTTTTATTTTTTTCCATGACGAGGAAAAATAGTAAAAAAATTGAAAATAAAAAAAAATTTCCTTCCCTTTTTTCCATAAATAATCATGGAAAAAAAATAAAGAAAAGTAAAATCAAGCAGTAGGTAGGAGATCATCATCCCTTTTTCTCCTAAAGCCCCATCAAAATTTGGATATGGCTGAACCAAAACCTTATACTCTTAAATCATTACTTGGACTCATTAATATAGCTTCAAATCTCAATAAAAGTCACAAAGTCCCATTACAACCTAAAATGAAATCAAATTAGAATCATGAATTTGCATGGAAATACAAAAGGGTAAGGTAGCTCAGTGTCATTGTTCTTTATTGTTTCTTTCTAGCTTAAGGAAAGGAGAAGAGAGAAGTGAAGGAGAATTGAAATAATAAAGAATGAAAAATGAGGTAGGGTGGTTGGAAGAGAAAAAGGAAGTGACTTAGAGTTGCTGGTTCAAAAATGGTTTTATAATCCCTAAAAAATTGCATAGTTTTGGTAACTTTCTAACAAACCTTTAACTCATTTAAAATGACATTGTTTCATTATGAAACAATTTCATTTTACGAATATGTTGTGACAATTTGGGTTGGTTTTATGGCCCCTTTTGCTAGCCTTTTGATTTCTCTGTCTTGGTTACATCTCAAACCCATTTTCATAACTTGTGTTCCTTTTCTTGGTAGTACCAATCCAAGGTCTAAGTTTTTTTTTTCTTTTTATCTATATTTTTTTTTTAGTTCTTGCAAATTCTTTAATAATTATTTAAAAATAAAAAAAGGGATTTAAGAGTATATGCTTTTATATTTCTTATAAGAAAATAAATTTCTTATTAAACTTTATTTTAAAAATTATTCAAGGAATAAAATTATTACAAGTCAAGTTCTCAATTTTTCCATTTTTCAAAATTCTACTATTTATATTTTTTTTCCAAACCCCTAAACGTCAGTGTGTGCATTATATGATAGATATTTGTATACATGGTAGTTAAAAAGAGAAAAGTAAATAAAATATTATTAAGAAAAAGCATAAATGTGAGTCAAGTGAGCAATGGTACTGTCATCTGCAACAAGCATTTAATTGGTCAAAGACTTTGTTAGGAATAATTGAACTTCTGAATTTCAATGAATTTTGATAAAATAGACTTTGCCTCATTAGTTTAAAAAATAGGGTAATTTTCTAAAATGATGGTTCATGGTGTTTCAATTGTATTTTAAATGATTACCAATGACTTTAAATCATCCTAAGGTCATATTTGAGACTTACCATTACTTTACGTCTATTGTGTCATCCTAAGAGCACATCATGACATCGATTAATAACACTAAATGACATATTAAATGCATGTTTAGATATTAATAACTTGGTAAGCATGTTTTTGTGTACATGTATTTGGACATCTTTTAATAGTGTTAGGTTTCTAGGTTTCAATTCTTAAATTTAATTAAATTGTAACAGGTGATATATTATATACCTTAAAAGTTTGAACATCTCAGTTGATCTATAATAGGAGTTAATAGGAGTTTACTAGATTATTGTGACAAGTTCTTAAATTTTATGGTTCATGATGAGTGTGACTTAAACCCCTAAAATGACCAATTTAACCTATAATTGCTAGTGATGTTTAACTAGTTTTTACATTTTTTCCATTAGCTATATAGTTTTAAAAATTTTCAAACTTTTACTAATGGTTTGTTTTGAATATAAGTGTCAAATTGACCCAAGCTAATCCACTTATATACTTGATCTAGGTAGAGGGGTCAAAGGGTTAGTAGATTTGGCAAGTTTTAGTTACTTGAGAATTAACTTGCTAATTTTTTAAAAATATTTTTTTTTTACTATTATTATTATTATTATTATTATTACTTTTATTTGTATATTAATTTGTATTAAAAATATACAAGTATATTATACATATTATATATATAGATAAAATTTTTAATATATTATGAATATAAAAAATGAAAATAGATAATTATACAAATATATAATCTAATATTAATATAAAATAATTACACATATATAACAAATCAAAATTATATAAATTCAATGTGATATATATATTTGTATAATATAAAAAACTAATCTTGTGTGTATGTATGATGCATATATATTTATGTATATATAAATAAAATAATGAGAAAATATAATGAGACATTAAATAATAAATTTATTTTGTTCTTCTAAAAATAATTTAACAGATTCATAATTAAAATAGTACAAAATATATATTTTTTTAATATAAAATCCATCGTTCAAATAACAAAATCTTTTAATTTGTATCTTTTTGTCTCTTTAAGAAAAATAGTCTTAGTTATGGGTTAAATTAAGTTTGATACTAAATTTTTAGGTCATTTAAAGTTTTGGCCAAGTTATGTTTATGTGAAATTTTTTTTAGGCAGGTTCAAGGATAATAATAATTGTATGATTAGAAATATATAATTATCATAAAACTACTATATTTTGTGAAATGTAATATAAAAGCTACAATTTAAATATGAAATCATTAAATTAATCATTAGTTATTTAATTACTTGAGATTTTATTTAGTATCTAAGAGTATTGATTATCCATGAAATAGAATCAAACATTTTTAATTAAAGTTAAAGGTCATAATTGAATTTCATTTTAATTGTATTCCTATATTAACTAAAGCAATTCAATGAGGTGTTTCTACGTAAATATTAGAGTAATTGTTTTTGAGAATTTTTGAAGACTATGAGAAAACTAAAATAAGGTTAAGATAGAAATAAATTTGTAACTTGGTGTGTTTTAACAAAGTAAACATGACTTTTAAAAAACAATAGTTTAATAATCATAGAAATTTTTTTATAACAAATTTTAACTTACCATCAAGAGATGCTAAAGAATTCTATTAGCTAGCAAACGTGGCATGTTTATGCTTACAAAATTGATAATATGATATATAATTTAAATTCAAAAGACTAAATATACAATCAAAATAAAAAATAAAATTTTTCAAAACAAAAAATCTCATTCTCTTTACTCCTTATAGCCCATCCCTTTTTTTAACTCCCCTAACCCACCAAACTGAATGTAATGGTCTTCATTTTCCATCTTTTGCCTTTTGTTTTTGGATTCAAAGCAAAAAAATGGATTATGGTTCATTGTAAACTTGTAGCTACTTTTGCCCCTTTTAGGACTTGAGCCATTAAAACTATATGTCTTCCTTGGGTTTTTAGTTATGGTTCAAAATTAATCAATTAAAATTTTATTTTATTTTCCATTAAATCTAATCTATATTGTGTAAGGTTTGGTTGGTTTTGACTTATTGTCTTAAAAATTAATCAGACATGTGGTTGAACTATAAAATTGATGAACTTGTCATTGGTTCAGTATAATTTGTTGAAAAACAAAAAACCAAATAAGATATTGTGTTGGAATAAATTGTTCAACTTAGATTCATTCGAGTTGTCAAAATGATGAACTAGGCAGGTGTTATTTTTGCTTTTTTTTTTTTCAAAAAATTTATATATGATTGTATTAGTTTATTAAAATATTTGTGTGCCTGTATATATATATACACTTATATTTTATTTTAATTATTCTTAGATAATATGAAAATATTAATTATTTTTAAACATAAAATTGACTCGCTTGTCTAAACATTAGCTTAGTGTTTAGATTGACAAGCTAATGGACTAAATTTTTATCTAAGTCAAGGTTGAATTAGATTTTAAAAACTATAGTATCAATATGTTGATTATAATTATGTTTTTAAGCTTTGATGGAGATAATAGGAAGATTGAGAATTTGTGGGAGAAAAGGAAAATGTCATAATTTTTTCAATAAATCATTGCAAGAATAAGAGAGAAGAGAGTGATGCTAACAAAAGGTTAGGTTGACCAACCAATGTAATCATAAGACTAACGGGACTAGAAATATTGTTAGACTTTCATATTGAAGAGGTAAAGGAATCCTAGCTTTAAAGATCATCTTTGAAATCTAGAGCCTCCACAAATCTACTTTAATAACAATTCATTGACAACATCAATTTCCAACTAAAGTAGTCACAACAGCAAAATACAATAAAAAACATAATAAGAGACATTGTAGTTTAAGACTAGACCATAACAAATAGCATAGTTGTCAATGTCTCAAGGAACATAAGTGCTAAGGCAGCTAGAATAACAAACTCCAAAGATATAGTTCAAAAGAAAAGTTAGCTTGTTCAATATAGTCAATTTTGCTAATTGTATTTAGTTTGTTAGAATCTTATAAATTTCTATCAAAATTATAATCTTATAAATTTATTTTAGAATATTTTAAAATCATATAAATTATAATACAATAATATTTAATTATGGTATACAGTCCTATAAAGAGTCTAGGTTCATTGTACATATATAAACCAATCATATAAATAAATGCATAAATCTCTCTTGATATGATTTCATGAATATCTCATAAATTTATCCTTGTACTCTTTTCCTATTTTGTACATTCCTTCTTGTATGAATAGGTGTAGTCTCTTATAGTTTAATGCACACAAAAATTATTCTTTTATTCTTCCTCTCTCATAACTTATAACTTTTATCACAGTCTTTTATTATGGTATCAAAGCTTTGCTCTTACTCTTTCAATTAAAGAGGAATTTTTTTTAAAGAGATTAAAATAACCTATTGTCAGATTCCATTTATTTTATTATCCTTCTTTAATTATTATGTTCTATCCTTGATTTTAGAAATTTTTTTATTATCATCATTAGTTAAACCTATTTAGTTAATAGGTGTTGTGCTATAGTTAAATGATGACATGGAAAACACACGTTAATGATGTTGTGGACACTTGGTTCCTAAGACCTATTTTGATACGTCTTATATTTAACTATGCATATTTTTTTATCATTATTTGACATAATCTTAGTTGCTAATATGGAGAAATTTGAAGTTTTTATGCTTATATTATTCTAGATCTGTCAAATTATATTCTTTGGTCCCAAGAGATGTGTAGTTTTCTTATCGGGTGCAAAATTTGACATTATGTTAGCATAAACATTCTAAAACCAACAATCACAAGATTCTTACATGGTTTTGTAATACATGTGTTCCAATTATTAAGCTTCAGTTTGGTTGACTTGGCACAATAAAGGAGGTATGAGATCTATTAGCCTCAAGATAGTCTATTTATGATGTTGTACATTAGTATCAGTTACTCGGTGATTTCTATCATTTGAAATAACAACTGGATTAGTCCATTAATGCCTTTCTTTCCCAAATGCATCTTATATGTGACCAATTGGCACTTTCTAAACTTACATGAGATTATTCTTCTTATGTTATTAACTTATCATTGTATAGTGATGAACTAAAGGTTATGCAATTTCTTATCCCTCTCTATGATGATATGAACTTGTGTGAGCCTCTTTGCTTTATTACGATCCATTACTTTCATTGGAAAGTGTGGTTATTGAATTACATTATAAGGAAACTCGTTTGGCCATCATAAGGGCTCATTGTCCTACAACACCTATTGATACTGTTTTTTATTCATGTCTTCTCCTCCTATGTAGTGTAAGGTAAATTGTTAATACTATTATAAATCAGGCCATCATATCTCAGAATGTCATAAAGTATGAGCCAAGTCACAATCTAACCCTAATAAACAATAGTTTGGGTGATTTAGTCTTAAATCAATAAGCCAATTTCAAAGGCAAGTTTCATAAGGTTGTTATTACCATTCTTGACACTAGGGGTTCACCAACTAACCTTAAAGTTTTCCTAAGCCAAATTGAATTTGACACATTTAAATAAACCTTAATTAAGTTTGTAATCTTACCTTAAATCTTATTTTTTTGGGTTAATTATGTAATCTTGGTCTTGACTTACAATTCTCTTTTATTAGTCATGTATAACATTTGCAAATGGGTCAAATACTTAGAATTGGTTGTAAAGTTGGACGCTTGTTTAAACATGTCTCCTTAAATCTTCCTAATCGGTCATTTACTCATTATGCAACGTTAGTCTCATCTGCACTTATGCATTCTCATCTTAGCCATATTTCTCACTCTAAATTGATTCCTTTAATTTTTAGTGGTCTTTTAGCTTTTATTCAAGATATTGAGATTGATTGTTTTCTATGTCAATTTATCGAACAACATGCTTTACCTTTTAATAAAAGTGATTCTATTTCCTTTAATCCCTTTGAATTGGTTCATTCTAACATATGGAGACCATCTCTTATTGATACTATGGGTGGATCATCATACTTTGTGATATTTATGGATGATTAGTCATGTTATACATGGTTTTATTTTATGAAGAACTGTTTTGAGTTATTTGATATTTATTCTTAATTTTTTGGTATGATTAAAACTCAATTTTCTCAAATGATAAAATTGTTTCATATTGTAATGCTATGAAATACAAAAATTCAAAATTTTTGTAGTTTCTTTCCCAAACTAGGTACTAATCTTCAACATTTATGTCCTAATACCTCATTACAAAATGAATAGGTTGAATGAAACATTGTCATATTATAGATACAACTCAAACACTTCTTATTTTTGCCTCTTATCCTAACATTTTTGGGGAGAAACTACTCTTACTACTATATACACCATCAATAATATTCCATCCCAAATCATCATAAATATATTTCCTTTTGAGTGACTTTATGATACACCACCTACGTATCAATCTCTTTGAAATTTTGGCTATGTTTGTTGTGTTCTTTTGCATTGTCATGAACCAAACATGTTACACCCTTGTGTGTGTTTATGTTTCTTTCTTGGTTATGGAATTGAATACTAAGGCTATTAGTGTTAGGACCCCATATCTAAATATCCTCAAGTTTCTCGTTATGTCATTTTTTGGAAACATAAGATGTTTCCTTCTTTTTCATCCCTTTAGTTAAATGATTCCTCACAATCTTTGTTCACTAATCCTTTTGTTGAATTAATGTTGGAGATCATGAATTTTGAAGTTTCATTTCAGTCTTCATGGATTAATCATGAAGAACCATTGCTTCCTCATATAAACTCAAACTTATTGAGAAACGAATATTAACCCTCTCTAGTTGTAAGCAATGGTAACATAATTCTAGGCCTTATCAAAAGCTCACACTTAAGATTTAGTCAAGTTAGCTCTTGGAAAATCTGTCATTGGGTTATTGAGTGGTACAAAACTTAATAGGTAGCGAAAGACTTTACTCAAGAGTATAAGATTGACTATAAGGAGACTTTTTCTTTTATGGATTATATCATTTTAGTCAGGAGTATATTGACAATTATTGCAGTTTAACACTAAAAGCTCTTTCAGATGGACATTACAAATGCATTTCTTAATGGTGATCTTATTGAAAAGGTCTACATACACCCTTTATCTGGATATGACCATTAACTTAGTAGAGTCTGTCATCTCTATTAAGCACTCTATGGCCTTAGCTTGCTTTGCAAAATTCAGTACTTATGCAATGGTTTGGTGTTTTTTTGAGTTCTTATGATATTATCTTATTTGTTCACAAAATTGCTAAAGGAATCGTTTTGCTTTTACTTTAGGTCAATGATATGATTATTACAGGAGATGATTTATAGTGCATTAATGATCTTAAGAAGTATCTCAGTCAAAAATTTAAGATGAAAGATCATGGCTTACTCAAATATTTTTTGGAGTTATAAGTTTCTTTTGATTCTATTAGATATTATTTATCTTTACCAAATATGCATCAGATTGCTCACTTGAGTATGAATTAGTAATAACAAAAAATTTTCAACTCCTTTTGAGTTTAATGTCAAATTTTATCCCACTAATAACACATCATTGAATGATCCTACTCTTTATTGACAACTAGTTAGGAGTTTGGTATATCTTAATGTTACTTGACCAAACATTACCTATGTTGTCCATATGGTTAGTCAGTTTATTGCAACACCTTGGTTTACTCATTTTGTTGCTATTCTTCGTTATGTCAAGGGAACTATATTTCATTGGTTTCATTTCTTTACTTAATTGTCACTTAAGTTGTAGGTATATTCTAATGTTAATTGGGTAGAGATTTTATAGATAAATTTTGTACAATAAGATAATATTTCTTCTTGGGGAATTCATTCATTTCTTAGCATGGCAAGAAGTAAACAATTACTACTTAATCTAATACTAAAGTTGAATATTTAGCTCTCGTAAACACTACATTTGAATCATTATGACTTTGATGGCTTTTACTAGACATGGGGTATCACACACTCTTTTACCACACCTATTTATTGTGATAATCATAATATCATTCAAATTGCTTACAATGATGTCTTTCATGAGCGAGCTAAGCACATTGAGAATAATTATTATTTTATTCATTAGCACATTATGCATAATACTATTTATTTGGTTTTTGTCTTTTTTGCTGATTAGATTATTGATATCATCATAAAATCTTATCCACTTAGGTGGTTCTTTAATCTAGTTTCCAAACTCAAGTTGACTACATTACTATCTTGAGTTTGAGTGGGAGTGTTAGAATTTTGTAGATTTCTATCAAAATCAAAATCCTATAAATTTCAATATAATATTGTTTAATTCTAGTATGCAATCCTTATGTATAAAGTTCAAGTTCATTGTACATATATATCCTAATCATATTTAAGATATGCATCAATCTTTTTGGATATGGTTTTGTGAGTATCTCATTAATTTTTCTTGATACTCTTTCTTTATTTTGTACATTCCTTTTTGTATAAATAGGTGTAGTCTCTTATAGTTTAGTACATATAAAACTTATTCTCTTATTTTTTTCACTCTCATAACTTATAATTTTTATCATAACTTTTGTCATAACCTTTAGCCATGGTTAATGCAACATATAGAGGAGGTTGAGGTTGAGGGGAATAGAAGAGCCATGAAAGGATCTTAAGACTCTTAAGCAAATCCTTAAGGCTTTATAATCATTTTAGAAGAATAGGAAACATAGGCAATAAGAATTGGAGGTAGTAGGACAAACAAAAGGGCATGCTACACAATTAATTTTTTTTTATATACATAGTTATGCCATGAGTATGTATTGTCATTAGTATATGCTAATGATAAACTAATTTATTATCAAAATAATTTTAATATGACTAAATTATTACTTTTAAAATTCAAACTAGATTTAGTAAGATAAGTAAAGTTGCTTATTTATTTTTGCATTAACTCATAAAGAGTTATTACTTGTAATAGTTGAAATATCCAACATTGATTATACTAAATGTAATTTTCTTGCAAAAAAATATTTGAATTTTTTTTTAGATAATTGAAAAAAAAAAGTCAATGCACAAGATTCCCCGTTATGGCTTATAAATTTGAGAAATAATTAGAACATTTGAGTAATAATTGAACAAAAAAAATGAACTTTTACAAATTTTGTCATTGCTTAAGCAATGATCATAAAATGTGCTTTTTGCTTGCAATGGCAAAAAGAAAAAGTTTTTAAATGTTTTTTTTCCAATTTCTAACATTACAAATATGTTACATTCTCTTTAATTTTTGACATCAATCTCACCAAATTTTTTATTTTTATGTTTTTTACAACACTCTCTGCTACAAAATTATTTGGTATAGCTAGTTATAATGAATACGATCAAATGGCGACACAATAGTCATAGTCTAGTTGGTTATCATGGATGTCTACTTTATTTAAGACACTGACTCCATTATTAATGCTTGAATTGGTAGTTTATATCTAAACGATGACCTTTTTCAATTGGTAGTCTATAGTTTTCGATTCAAACTATCGATTGCAAGTTTAAAGTTGTTCATATAACTTGTAAAGTCTGAATGGAATGAACTACACAAGAAGACATGTCGACAAGCATATTAATGCAACATGAGTGGATACAACAAAACAAACAAAGCTTACTAGCATAACAAGTTTATTGATATTTTTTTATTATTATCTTGTTAAATATATTTTTCATGCTTAACAACCTTTTATCTTCACAGATGATAGTTTTCAAAATTTTGTACAAATTGTTAGTAACCTAATTTTAAAAAAGCATATAACAATACCACTAAAGCCAATGTTATGAAAATACTTTTTAATATATAAAAGTGAATTAATTTATCTTCTTTTTAGTATTAATTATACAAGTGCTTTGATAAGTGATAACTAGTTTAATAAATATAATATGTCATTTATTTGAGTCCCTTAATATTTTATTAAAATTTTATGGAAATAAAAAAAATTATCGATTTTCAGCTTATAGCTTAACATATAGGTGCAAATATTTTTCAACCTATTATGAATACTATTTTGTAAGAAGGTATCCAAGATAAATTTTCTTTTTTTTTTTTAATTTCTTTTGATAATTTTAATTTAAAAGCAAAAAGTTTTATTATGTTTTAACACAAGTAGAATTTGATTAATAATGTAATGTATTTAGCCTTCACATAGATGAATCTATATGTCATCACATAGTTGTGAGATAGACCAAAAATGTTTCACATTAAATTAGGCCACTATAACCTAAAAGAGATTTGATTGGTACCTCATATTTTTTTTATGTATATGTCACAATTTACCTTATTATATAGTAGACATTCTTGTTATCACATGACATATAATTATAAGATCTTTTCATCAAATAAGCAAGGTTTTAGAGGTTCCTATAGGCTTAATAGATGTCCCCCATTATGTAGTATTTTTGTCCATAGGTTCAAGAATTGGCTCCCATAGTTTTGTACTTTGCCTTGTATGACATTTAGCTCTTATACTTATAACTAGTGCAAGGCTTTGTTAATATTTGTAATGACTTGGGTCCTCAAAAAAATGGGCCCACATGTCATCACATCATCATGAGATGGATGATATTAAAACTAACACAGAGCACCATAACCTAAAAGGGATTTGATTGGTATCTTATCTATTTCATTACTAATTTATAACCTATGTGCTCTCCCTTTCTCTTTCCTTTTTGATTTGGGAGGGATATCATAGATAAAATGTTAAATACTTGTTTTCCTTACAAATATATCCTTAAAATATATATTGTAAATAATTTACTTAAGGTTTGAATTTGAACATTTAATCAATATTAATTAAAAAAAGTACTAATTTATAATTTATTTTAATTTTTTTTGAGCAATTGATGCATTTTTTATGTTTATTATTCAATTATTAATTCTTTTCTTAAATTATATGGATGAAATTGTATAACCTTTTCTTAGTTATAGTTAAATTGTGAGTATTCTAAAAAGATAAAGCTAAATAACAACATGGGCAACAATGTACGAAACTCTTAAAATATGTTTGAGTACAACTAAAAGTTGAGACATATTCTTCATTGGTGGAGAATTCTCAACATTTGGAAAGTGATGGTTGCATGAAAAGGGGGAAGAAAAGACACTAACAAATGCCAAATAGTCAAGATCAAGTGATAAAAGGAAGAAATTATTTACCCACTAGAATACTTTTTTATAAGGATAATACTTCATTATATGAATTGTGACTAATTTAGAAAAGTAGAGTTAAATGAATACAAGGAGCCTTATAGGATTTTCTCTTCGAATTGCATTAAAACATCTAGAATCTATGAGATATTTTCATAATGTCTAGAATTGGGACTATTTCATATCTCATGCTTTTAGGAAAGAAAATTGTCATGTAGATTTTTTGGCAAATTATGGAGTAGTGGATACAAAATACTTTATTATTTAGTTTCCCTTTCTTTAGACATATATGGTTCATATAAGTAGATCTATAACATGACTTTTCCAAAGGAAGACCACCTATAATATAATGTGACTCTATTGTAATAACATAATAATTTCTAATTTATGTTTTGTGTTGTATCCTATAAAAAATAAAATGAAAAAAAAAAAGTGATGATGATTTAGGAAAAGGGACATGCATGTAAGGAGGAAGTTTACACATAATGTCATAAACTCATGATTATGGCTACATTAATTGTGCTTTAAGATCAATGTCCCCATTGTTGAGCTCAAAGGACACCAATTTAAGCACTAACCAATTGGTAAAAGAAACTTTAACAACCTATTAAAAAGAACATCAAGTTATGTTAGAAACCATATATTGAGCCCATCTTCGATAACTAATGTTAGATTTGTTTTTCAACATTATCTTACACTGTTATATGTGTTAATTTAAGGTTATAAATGCTATTGAAATGTAGAGAGGTCATTGAAAAAAATCGGTGATGACAGGTTAACCCTGATGTTGAGAAGTCAATATTGATCATGACCCTAAATTTTAGGGATCAAGATTGACCGTTGATCATTAACCATTGACCTTAAATTTTAGTACGTCAATGTTGACCACTGATCTTAAATTTTAGGACTCAAATTTGGCCATTGATTGTAGGGAAACCTTTGGGAATCAACAATGACTGTTGATGATCATGTAGCCCTAATCTTAAGTCTCTTTAAATACTTTATGCATCTTACAAAAAGAAGGTGAGTTATAGAAAATTAAGTAAACGAAAAAGGCAACGCAGCCAATCAAGGAGAGAAAGAAAGAGGGCAACGTAGCCAACTGAGGAGAGAAAGAAAGAGGGCAACGCAGCCAACCAAGGAGAGAAAGAAAGAGGGCAAGGTAGCCAACTAAGGAGAGTGCAACAGCCACCAAGGAGAGATAACAAGGCAGCTGGTTAAGGAGAGTGCAGTAGTCACCAAGATGAAGTAGCAAGGTGCAGTCGACTAAGGAGGAAAGAAAGAAAGAGAGTAAGGTATCCACCCATACTAGCAAACTCTCACCAAAACAGCCACCACACCAGCAAACCCTTACAAAGGTGATAGTAGCAATAGGCCACCATACAAGCACATCCATGAGGCTTTATAGCAGACTAGTACCATATCCAAGAGGCTTTCCAGCACACCAACAACACATCAAGGAGGCTTCCTTGTACCAGTAACATGTTTAGGACAATATACCCATACCAGCAAACACTACTAAGGCATCAACCACACTAGCAAACATCACCAAGGTAGTAGCCGCACCAGTGAACCAATAAAGTAGCCAAGGAAGACAAACCAGAAGGAGGTGAAGCAGTAGCACAAGGGTCTTAAACTAGTAACCAATGTGCAGCAATAGGTGGTGCATTAGTAGATGACGATAATGTGTAGGGATTGCAACAACAACATGAGGAAACAGTAACAATGCTGACAAATAGTAGTAGTCACACGAGTATATAGTAGTAGCACACTCAAATAGTAGGAACAACGCTTATGAACAATAATCATAGCGTGTGCAGACAGAAGGCACAACTTGTGTGGATAACGGGCACAATGGGTGCAGATAACGAGCACAACATGTGTGAATAGTAGGTACAACACGTGGAAAGAGTAAGCAATAGTGACAGCGCATGTAGATAGCATTAACAGAGCTTATAGACAACAACAAATAGACATGGCAGCATGTACGAACAATAACACGTACGAACTATATTAATAATGCATACAGATAACATTAATAATGTGTGCAGATAGTAACAGAGAACATTAGAAACGTATATGGACAGCAACAACAGTGAATGTAGATAATATTAGTAGTGGCTAGCATTAATAGCGTGCACTAATAACAATGACAATATGTACAAACAACATTAGCATCTAGTGTAGGCAGCATTGACAATAGGTGAAACAACACGGATGACGAAGGAAAGAGAAGATCCATATTCTGCTCTAACAGTCTGTACACATTAAGTGATCGTTTTCTAAGAAAGGTTTTACATAAAATTTTGATAAATTTATTGAAAATAGGGTGAGATACTCTTAGAATGATCAAAAAATCGTTATAAGTGGTTAAGGAGTGATTTTTTCACAACTAGACTGCATCCCTTAATAACAAGAGTGGATTATGTGATGTAGGAGTGATCCTACCACACTGTGGACTTAGCTCACATGTAAAAATTATCATGTGTTCTTCGGTGCTTGCATATGATTGATATCTGTATGACCGCTCTCACATAAAGAAGAGATAAAAAAAATTGGATCATCAACTCTAACAAGTCACAGAGGTTAAATTTGGATCAATTTGTAAAAAGGACATATCTCACACTGATTCATCCCCCTCTCTGTGTGAGACCTAAAATTGTCCTCATTACCATGTAAGATCATATCACAAATACTTCAAGGTAATAAACTTACAAATAACAAGAGGAAATAAAATACATTAAAGCATATTGACTAACACATTGGCATTTATGTGTAAAATCTTAAACCATAAAACTTTTATCCTTAACCATCAAAGAATGAGTATATGAACTAACTTGCTTTTGTATAACTCCACTGCAAAGAAACATGATGAGGGGTATTCATTAAAGAGGAGACATGTCAAGGTAGTGTTGATTCAAACCAATACAAGGGTCTGGTGGTAAGTCCTAGTAAGGTGCTACAAAAGAGCACATAACTAAGCACCAAAAGTAGACTTTGGCATTAGCACTTTGACAGTCAAGAGTAGAGGATTAGAATTCTTAAATAGGAGAGTAGAGAAAAAGAATAACCATTATATTAAATAAGTGTTAGTTTGATCTATATATATGTTTGGATTGGTTTGAATGAGTAGGGTCCAACGTGGATGTGTGGGTGTGCAAGTAGTTGCTAATATGGGTGGGATCTTATTCTTTAGCATAGGCAATAAGAGAGGTAACCTCTTGGACCCTTCTAAGACTAAAGAGGCTAGTATTAGGCCCAAAGGGGGAACTTAGTAGCCTCAATGTCATTCTTAAACTCAATGCGAGGTGGTTCATAAGCTATTATAAGCCTCTTTATCAACACATAACAAAGAAATTAGAAAATTTTGTACTAATAAGATTAATCTTTTGAAAAAAAAAAAGTTTACACTCATCATTATATTCCATATAATAAGCTTTTCTTTTTGGTTAAGTGACAATAAAACATGTAAATACCTTTCATATTATGCACAAAGCAATAAATTTCCCAAATTTTCATAGATTTAGGTTCTTCTTAGCCTTACTCCAATATCAAGGCATGAAATAAGAGTAATATTAGGAAATTCTCACTTGAATTTTATTCAATAGAAAATCAAAAATATTTAGCTAAAACCATTTTCTTATTTAGGCTTTAAAGTTATAACAAAAATAAAAGAAGAAAAATAAATCAAAATAATTGTGAAATCAGTCGTTGGACTTTCCACTCTAAATATTAGAGATCTTTTGATTGGATTTCTTACATTTAAATTGTAGATATTTATCATTCCAAGTTTGCTTACAAAGAAGTCAAATCTCAAGTTTGCAATATTCTTGGTGAGAATATTTGCTTCTTGAGACTTAATTAGAAGACATGATTGGTTTATCACTTCATTTTCAATATCTCTTTAGCCAGGTTTTGTCATAATGGACTCAATCATAAGCGATGCTAATTTTAGTTTTGTTATCATTTTTAGATTTCATGAGACTAGACCAAGGAATTCTAAAATCACTCATCACTCTCTTTAGCCACTGTAATTCATAAATTCCTTAAGCTATAACACTAAATTCTACTTCAGTATTCCTCCATATGATTAGATTATCTGATACCTTAGTACAGTTGCCTATGGTGTGTCTTTTGTCATTTATTAAGCTAGCCTAGTTAGCCTTTACAAAGCCTTTATTTCATCCCTACTCATTCTTTCAAAACATAAGCTTTTTCCTTAATGTTCTTTTCATATACATAATAATTTGGTTTACTACATTTAAATGACCTTGAGTAAGATAGTATATAAATTGGTTAAAGATCATCATCCATTACCTATAATGCCATTGACATAGTCAATTAAAATGGTTTCTTTCCAAGGTGTGAATGCTTGTACTTATTGTGCCCAAATTGCTTCATAGCTGTGTAAAACCAATTTAAAAAACATTAAAACCAAGTAAAATTTTTGGTTTATATACTTTCCTTATTTCTTCCTTGTCTTAAAACTAAGTAAAATTTTAATATAAATTTCTTCTTCTAACCTCCATTCAAGATGAAATTTTTTATTTCCATCTTATCTAGTTACTAATCAAGATTGGTGGCTAAAGACATCAACACTTTAAAGGAGTAAAAAATGGTGAATGGAGAAAAGGTCTCCTTATAGACTATGCCAAAGGTTGGGATGAATCATTGAGCAATTAATTTGATGCGTACAACTTAGTGGTTTTCTATAGTATTTCATTATAAACACCAATTTGCATCTTACTACTTTATTTTCATTTGGTAGATCAATAATCTCTTCAGTTTCATTTTCTTTTAATGTCTTCATTTTTTCCAATATAATTGCCCTTCACTCAAGATTTTGTAAGGATCTCTAAATGTCCTTTGGAATCTTTACACTAACTATTCTTACAAGGAATGCCTTATATTGACTTAAAAATTTCAAATAAGTAATATAATTATGAATGGAATGCTAAGTATAAGACCTTATGCCCTTTAGTAATGCAATTGGAATTGTCCAAATCATGATTATTATGTTCTGTAATAAGTAATATATATTGCAATGGTGGATTCTAGATCCAATATTTGGCCTTATTAAGGTGCTTTTAGCCTTTTGGTATAAATTAATATATCTTTTTGTGAAATAATTTCTCTCTTTGAATTGGATACTTAAGATGGTTCAAGAGTTGTGATAGAGAAAAAGATATGAGAAGAAAGATAGAGGGATCCCAATGTTTTCTTCACTTAACTTCTTCCCCTAAAGAAAAGCATTGGGATAAAATGGTTTGTCTTCTAAAAATAACACATTATTGGAAACAACATTGTAGCACTTTAATCCCTTTTTAGTGGGAGAGTAACCGACAAACACTTATTTAAGGGTTTTAGGGTCAAATTTTCCATTGGTAGAATTATTGTTGTAAACAAAGTGAGTACATAAAAAAAACTTTAAATTGAAAGGAATTAAGAAGGTAAACTTTAGGAAAATATCCAAGCAACATACTTAACGGAGTTTGAAATTAAAGACTCTTAGTGGAAAGAAGATTAATTAGGCAAGAGGTAGTTAAAATCATTTCACTCTAAAATATATTTGGTAATAAAATTCAAAGTTAAATAAGGACCTCAAATGTCACTATGAAGAAGGTGGAAATGTTAAGAAGGCTTGTATGATACTTGGTGGTTTTATCATGATTCTTTAGCATTAATATAATCCTTGCAACGAAGAAAATTGATGTCTTTATTGATAAAAAGATAGGGATACAAGGTTTTTAAGTAATTCAAATTAAGGTGTCCAATGTGTTTATGCCATAAAATGACATCAAAATGAGAAATAATAATAAGAAATATTTTTAAATATTATATGGTCTAAGGAAGAATTAGCACCAAAAGATAATATAGGTCATTTCATTACCTAACATTGCCAATCGTTTTCCCTAAAGACAGGTTTTGAGATCATAATGAGAAAGAAATAAAATGTCATAACATAATTAAAATTATTATTTAATATACTAACAAAGAAAAGATTACATTAAAAATGAAGGACATTCATAACTAATTTCAATGTTAATTCTACAGGAAAAGCCATCCTTCGGCTAGCTATACGAGATATAGTAGCATTAGCAATCGAGAATTTCTTATTATCATTACATTCCTTATATGTAGGAAAAATAAAACTAAATTTGGTCTTATGATCAGATGCACCAAGATGTATTGTCTATGTATTTTTTTGGAATAAAATATGCTAGAAGAGAGATATTAGAATTAGCTTGTTAAACAACAAAAGCAACATGAGCTTTAAAGGATGAATGATTTAAAGTAGTTGATAGTTTTTCTTAACTTAAAATGTTTTGTAATAACTCTGCCTATTTTGTAGACAAGATTAATTGACTTGCTTTGTGAACCTTAAAAGTAGAGGCAATATTATATGCTGATTGGTTGGACTCTTTTTTGTTCTAAGGTTTCCATTTTGCCAACTTTCCATGAATTTGACAAACCTCGGGAATTAGAGGAAGACATGCCATTGTTATTAATAGCAAGAGTTGAGCTTTAAGTTTGCAAATGTGGAATAACTTCAGAAAGCTTGTGCACTATTTTTATCTTGTAGTACTCTTCAGGTGAAATTTTTTCAAAGATCTTCTAAATTTAAGGAAGAGGTTTAGTGCTCAGTAGTTGTACACACACTTTTTCAATTTCTTTGTTGAGACTATAAAGAAAATCAAATACTCATTCATTCTTTAACTTGTGATTGAATTTGATATTGTCTTTTAGGTCATACCAACCAATGTCATAAAAGAGGTCCATTTGTTGCCAAAGTTCTATTAGGACATTATAATACTTGATTATTGTCAAGATGCCCTATTGAGTTATGTGGATGGTGGAGCAAACCTCAAAGCATTTTGTCATGTTCTTTAAATATGGATGCAAACAATAACCTCCAAGCAAAGCTCAAATCTTAAACCCCCATAACCATTGATAACCCTTAAAGAACCTTTAGCAAGAGTGACAATTGGAAAGTTAGCAAAAAATAAAAAAAAAATCAAGATCACATAATTTAAGTGCCCAGATGCGCAAGAGTCAAGGATTCCTTTTTTATTCAATAAGGTAAAGCATTTTGTCATGTTCTTTAAATATGGATGCAAACAATAACCTCCAAGCAAAGCTCAAATCTTAAACCCCCATAACCATTGATAACCTTTAAAGAACCTTTAGCAAGAGTGACAATTGGAAAGTTAGCAAAAAATAAAAAAAAAATCAAGATCACATAATTTAAGTGCCCAGATGCGCAAGAGTCAAGGATTCCTTTTTTATTCAATAAGGTAAGGTAGGTTGTGGGGTTACCCCTCTTGATCAAATTAATGGATGAAAAGGGATGCTTTTTAGAACTTTAGAAGTCAACAAATTGCTCATATTCCTCCACAAATAAAGTAACTATCACCATTTGTTATCCATCCATGGCTAGTGTTGAGTGTGGTTAGAAACTTCTTGCTAAGAAGTTTAAAGACAAAAGATTTGTTTGGTCAAAGAGAAAATCAATTCTTTACTGAAACATAACAGTATCTTTCATGTCATTATATAGTATATTCACAAGAGGCAATAAGGGGATGGATGATCCAATTTAAAGGATAATTCTTATTCTTCCCCTACTTAGCTATCAATAAACATTAGAGTTAGCGATATGGCTAATACATCTACAATGGCATCCTTGTATCTACTTTAGTATTCTCTTAATATCACTCATAATTGACCCATTCTCCCAAGGACATTCTTATTGGTTTCCTTAGATAGCTTTATATACCACCTTAGAATCAATTTCAATTATCATCCTCTCTAGTCCCATAAACTTGTCCATATAAGCAGCTTCCCCCAATGCATGCACTTCAATCGTAAGAGGAAAGGAAACTGTAGTTCAGCATATATGCCCTTACATGATCCTCCCCTCATTGTTTATACATATTATGATGCTTAAACAAATTAAGCTTTTTTTTACATCATTTGCAACATCACAATTGATTTTCAACTCTCCTCCTTAAAAGTTATACCCAACGCTTATCTCATTCTCTTGTTGAGGGCTTTATGGGCCTTTTAGACAACTTGACTAGCGTCCTTTTATCCATTGTAGCCCTTACCCTTCTTAAAGATAATAAAGGATTAACCTTCACCTACTTTATACAAAATTTGTTCTTCATCTTCCATACATTTTGACTAACAATTACACAATCATTAAGAGATGATGAATGTCCAAGTTCTCAATTAGCTCATCCCACCATATTTGGAATGAAGGAAACCACTTCTTATTTGGGCAGTTGCTTAAAGGAGACACAAACTAGGTGAACTACACATATTGAAAAGAAAATGAGAGGTACTTTATAGATTCCTCCTCTGCAACACTTCTAGGATAAGTGCTATGAGGTGAAGCACACCTCTTTCATAAATTGGATTGTATAGGGAGAGAATTTTGAATAGTGTGCCATATGAAATGTTTGATCTTTGGCTAGACCTACAATCCCTAAACTATCTTCTATTTTTGGAGTTAGATTGTTTGGACTCTAATTTCTTACTTAAAACCTAAGTTTTCTTATGCTATAATGTGGTAGCCTAACTTAAAGGTATAATGCCCAAAAATTCTTTCTATGGTTCATTAAAAGGAATTCTTTCTATAGTATTTCATTCTTGATGATTAAAAATAGCATATAGCTTCCTTTTATTACATCGTCTTGCACTGGGGCTAATAAGATTGAGAACTAATAGTTCATATGTATGCTTTGGTTGTATCCTAAAATTGGGCAAATTGGGTATCCAGGGTTAAGCCAAATGCTTATATTAGTTCCATCTCTAATGCTCCATCTCAACCCTTTGACTTGTAATGACTTGCCATGTAAAAGGTTTTGTCATCCATAAGATACATCTTTGCTTGTTAACCAATAAAAAGCTTCTTGTTAGGAAATAAATGCCCTTCAATATTCACACCTAGAGAGCATCAAGACAACTCATTATTCTCCAGTGTCGCTTGGCTAAAAATGTAGTATTAAAGGTGGCTAAGTCTTTAAATCTCAAGTCACCCCTCAATTTAGCTAAAGTAAATTTATTCCATCTCTCTTAATCTATGTGTTGCTCCTCATCTCTTTGCCCCTAACAAAAATGAGTCATCTTACTATTGAGTTTTGTGCATAGAGAGAATGAGAATTTGAAAAATGACATTAAATATGTTAGGATTGTGATTGCCATAGTGTTAACTATGACCTCCTAGCTAGCTAAAGAAAGTAATTTATGCTTTCATGTCATCATCTTTTATTTCACTCGTTCCATTACATACTACATTGCTTGCTTATTGGACCTTACTAGTTTTGTTGGCAATCCTAGATAATGTTCCTTCTTGTTTGTTGGTTTCACTCCCAATATTTGATAAATTGCTACCTATATGTCCCTTGGGGTGTTGGTGTTAAATTCACTTCTTAATTTGACTTTATTAATGGCTTGACCCAAGGATGCATAGTAGGATTCAACCAACGCTATCAATGTCATGACCTTTTTTTGGTAATAATCCTAAAAAAGGAAAGGTATTACCCATGAAAAGTAAATGAGAGAGTGTGGCATAGTGTGGCCTTATTTGGAAACCAATTATGGTAAAGTCTTCCACCCTATGGCATTGAGATCTTGATTATGTGTTTGAGACCATCAAGAATAAATATGATGATAAGAGATTATCTTTTTGAAGCCCCCAGGTCAATTTGGAATAAGGTTGAACTTCACCATTGATTATAAGTTAGTATGTTATTATGTCACATATTGCATAATTTAGTGAACCCACCTAGCACGAATTTGAGCTTTTTTAACAATTGTTCCAAAAAACTCCACTTAACTCAATCATAAGCTTTGTGCACATTAAGTTTCACCATCATACTTCTCTTTCTAATCCTTTTATTCCTTATGTATAAAAGGTTTTATGCATAATTAAGATATTATCGTGAATGGATCTCTGTAGAACAAAAGCTATTTGCAATGGTGAAATAATCTCAAGTGGCCATGTCTTTAATTTATTTACAATAATATTGGAAAAAATCTTGTATATATAGTTGCATAGGCTGATGGGCCTAAATTTGCTTATGTGTGTTGGACTCATGCATTTTGGGATAAGGACTATCGAATTTTGGTTCAAATCTTTAAGCATAAATCCCCTTTTGAAAAATCCTTGCACCATCCTTCATATTACATTCTTAATAACTTGCCAACAATTCTTAAAGAATAAATTGAAGAAACCATCAGTTATAAGGGTTTTGAGGGGCCTTAGTTGGAATATTGTTGCTTCTATTTCTTCTATATAGATTGGTGCTTCAAATGATTGATTCACATCTTTTATGATTAAAGATGGGATATTAGTTAAAACCTTTTTGTTTAATTATGGTTATTGACTTGTGTATCATTCTTTAAAAAATCTATGAACTTATACTATAACTTAAGCCCTATTTAAAAGCCAAATTCCCTAGTCATTACATAAATTCACAATTTAATTCCTTTGTATCCTTCAATTCACACTAGAATGAAAAAGAAAATGAAAGTTGCATTTGCCAAAGTATAACCAATTGATCTAGAACCTTTGATGTTAATACATTTTCTCCATGTGTCACCAATTGTCTATCTTTTTCACCAACCATAGTTCCTTTTCTTGTTCCTTTAAGAGGGTTAGGCTCTTTTGGATTTGTTCAAGTTTATTTTTTAGTTTCTTTATTTGAGTTCAACTATTCCTAATAATGTTTCAATCCCATTGTTTGAGAAATTTCTTGCAATTTTTGAGTTCAAACGGGAAGACATGATTAGTAAAACCCTGCTTTGCACTATAACATCCCCTTTCTAATGATGTTACTGCATTACCAAATTTTTCCATTTGGATTCAAATATGAATCATCACATCCTTTAAACATAGATCATTTTAATATGTAGGAAGAGAGGATTATAGTTTGATCTTATCCTTATTTTATGTGAGATGAAAGCTTTGGAAAATTGTTCATGTTATTATATATTTGTAATTGCTTGGTCTAATCTCTCTTAAACATTATCCTTGCCAATATGCCTATTGGTTAAGGTAAATTATGACCTTTTGAATTCGACTTTTAGTAAGGAACATTCTTGACGAAAATTAATAAAAGCTTCTTTGTCCCCATTATTAATTGGCCCATTCTTGTCTTTTGTCTTGGCAATAACATTAAAATCCCAAAATCATATCTACAAGTGTTACAAGCAATAGTGTCATATAGGTTTTTACAATCAGAGCTAATAACACATTTTTAGACACATGTCAAAAACCATTCTTGCTCTGTCTTTGGTTCATAAACTAAGTGAATGCCATTATAATGCCAAACCACCTTCTTTGCTCTTCAATTTCACATAAATAGCTTTATCAAATCAAAGCCTACATCTTTTTCTCTCCAATCAACTATTTATTTACTTTTTTCTAGATAAAAAAAATTATGGTACAGTAGTATCTTTATGTGAGCACATAAAGAACTTGAATTGTTAAGGGTTACCTTATTCCTTGATAATTTCTAGCTAATATCTTCATTAGCAATTATGTGGCTCTAGGCTAGCAACCACGACCATTTTCGTGAATTTTTGTGTCACCATTGGGATGCTTTATTCTTGAATTTTTTGTACAACTTCAATTTCCACTTCTTCCTCCTAAATAGCAAGACATAATTACGTTATGGGAGAAAATCTAATTGAATATCTTTATTCTTTTAAAATGTTAGATCCTGTATGTGAAAGGGTATTATTTGAAAAATTATGGATTGCTATTGGTTTTCTTGGTGGGGTTATAGTTTATAACCCTTGTTTCTCGACTCTTTCTTATCCCTTTATGGATAAGGTTCAAGGTAAGTGGAAAGGGATCAAGGAAAGAGTTATCCTTAGATCTTGTCTACACTAGTAGCTATCTCATAACTTTCTTTTGATCAATAATAGGCAAAAAGTCAACTTTACATTATGTAAAAGACTACACTTGACCCTCCATGTCTTGGTAAAGCCTTGGTTATGTATACGAGTCTTATTAGTTTCTCAAAGACTATAGCAAGATTAAGAGTAGGCTGATTGGGGAATGTTCATTTTTTATTGCATCCCTTTTCTTTACTAGCACATGGGCTTCCGTCTCCAAAGTTAATTCTATAGCAAGATGATTATTTCTATACCTTTCAATTTCAAAGTTGATTAGGTTATATTCTCACCTACCCAAGTCGAGTTGTAGTTATAGTTGAGTCTTCTAGTTGATAGGGGTTCCACAAGCATCTTTAAGCCATAAAAAGATCCCCTCTAAACTGAGATCTAAGAGCAATAGTAATCTTTAATGAAGTAGCCCTTATCAATTTGCTTCAGCCTTCCATAATTATAGCAAAACTCAACTAGTTGTTCGTATTTGAAAGAGATCCAATTGATGCTTCCTTACGATGATATGTTATTAAAAGCCAATTGAAAACGTTTATCTACATAGAAATTAATTGGCAACTTTATGAAACTATTCAAAGCCATGGAGTTATCTAGTGTAAAATTGACTTTTACCAAACTAGCAAACACCTCCCCAATTTGCTTGGCATTATCTCTTGTCATTTGGCTTAATGATAGCCTAGGAACTTAGAGCCACAACATCAAGGTGGAGAAGTCAATTACTCTTAAAGCTGAATGAGGGGAACATTACTTCATTATCAGGTGATTGTCAACTATGTTCCACAAAATTTTGTTAAGAATTTGTCATTTATCCTTTTCTTGGTTAAAGCAAAATAAGAAAGAGTTGTTATGTAAACCCTATACCTTTAACCATATTTGTATGTTTTAGAGATTTTGCCTTATTTAGAACCTTATAATCAAGTTACTACTTGTAGATAGAGCATAAAACCTTATCCGTGAGAGAAAATGGAGTACCATAAAATTAAAGGAGTTGACAACATGAAAGTTACCTATGATATGTTGAATTAATTGTTTAAAGTCAAAAGATGATTATTTTAGATAACATACTTTACATCTAAATTAGATTGTAAATATGTTTGATTAACAATTTGACGTATTATTGGGAATAAGAAAATTATTAAATTACTATTCTGTGTATATTTATTTAATAATATAATAATGATTCTTACATATTCTTTATGTTTCATTTTCTAGAATTATTATACATTAGGAATTTCTATATTAGGAGTAGTTATTAACTAGATAATGCTTATTAAGTAAATTGGATCACATAATTTATTAAATGGGTGCAATAAGTAAAAAAAATACATTTAATGATATAACAAAGTTGATGCTTAACAAGGGATAACATAAAAGAAAATGAGCATAAAGATTTGGTTGAGAAAAAAAAGGGAAAAAATTAGCCATATGTGTATATATTATTAATCAATCTTTATATAGTTGTTTATACAAAACAAATAATACTGGACTCCAACATTTACACATTTTTCTTTCACTATGTGCATTTATTTTTTTCTTTATTAGATAGTCTATATATGAATCCTTAGCTTTGTTATATATTTGGTTAGTTTAAGTAGCCATTAAATCTATGGAACTTGGGAGAGATAGAGCATCATATCTCCTTAACTCTTACAACCTTGCACTTTAAAATAGTATTTAATTAAAGTACAAGGTACTCTTTTGTGGTATAGTTACACCTCTTTCTCTAATGACATTTAACATCTAACAATTAATTATTTCACAAATTATATATATCTTAGCTTTATTATTTAGTTTTATCATAACTTATAAAGTTTCTTAGTTGACATTCTCCAACTATTTCTTTTGTTTTTGTTTTTTTTTTTTTGTACAAATTAACAACTATTGCTAGTTAAGTAGTTAATAGTTTACTTAAGTTACCTTAATTTCTTTTTTTTTCCTTTTCTTTTTTATTCTACTTTGGTTTTTGTTTTTATTCAAGTTTAGCACAATTCATTTTAACTTCTAAGTTTTTGTTTGTTTTATTTTTTTTTCTCTTGCTTTACAAGTGGTGTTTATCTTTATTTATTTTGAAATTTTATTTGTCATATTGGAGGTGATATTGTAGCACTTTACAACGTGTTTGGGATATTGAAAAAAAGGGAGAGAGAAAAAGGAAAATATAATGCAAAGACTTCCCATACAATGTCTAATGTTTAAAAAGTATATATAAACAATATATTATCTACATATAAGCATAAAATTAACCTTGCACTTCCAACAAACTTGCTATAAATGCATTTACTAGAATTGTTAAGGTAAAAACCATTACTAACTAAAACTAATATCATTCTTTTGGAGCACGAAGCATGTTTTAATACAATATGACTCCTTCAGTCTACACATCTTAGACTTTCATCCAAAAATTAAAAAGCCTTTGAGTTGTTCCATATATATCTCCTATTCTAAGTTCCCTTAAAGAAAAGAAATTTTAATGTCCATATAATTAATAATCAATTTATAAATAAAAGTTACAATTATCAATACTTTTATTGATACAATTTTAGTAACTAGTGAATATGTACCAAAATAATCCATGTAGTCTTTTTGATTAAATCTTTTGATTACTAATCTTGCCTTAAATTTGTCCATTATACCATATAATTTCAATTTTCTCTTAAATATGAATTTAGACCCAATGGTTTTAGCAACTTTAGGTAAATAAACTAGTTCACACGTTTAGTTTGTAAGTGTAGATTACAATTCATCATTAATTTATTCTCTTTAAAACTCAACATCTAGAGATGAAATGACATCCTTATATGCAATAGGGTCCTCAACAAGAGGTATTGTAGTAGAATCAAGCCTAAAGCTAGTGTTAATCATTATTTATTTATTATAACATATGTATGGCACTAACTGAATTGTAGTGCCATCATTATAACCCACCTTCATGTTTGGTTCTTTATAGACCTTACATCTTATAGGAAATATTTTTTTGAAAAATAAAAACACATCTCTTACTTCAAGTATGACATTCAACTCAATTTCCAAAAACCTAAAAGCTAAACTATTTTATGCATAACCAATAAAGGCATAATCACTTGTCTTAAAGCCATTTTTTCTTTTCTTAGGATCCTATAATGAAACTTTGGATAAATAGCATTAAAACTTAAAGTAACTAATGTTAGGAGCATGATGTTTACATAATTGAAATGGAGTAGCAACAAGTTTATTATAAGGTACACGATTGAGAATATAGCATGCAAACAAAATAGCCTCTCTTTAAAGATTCAAAGCCAAACCCTAAGTAATTAACATAATATTAATCATATCTTTCAATGTTATATTTTTCTGTTTAGCTATTCCATTTTGCATAAGAGTATAAGGAGCTATTATTTCATGTATAACACAAAAAAATTAGAACAATATTCCTTTCCTCTATCAGAACCTAATATTTTAATTTTTTTTATCAAGTTAATTTTCTACTTTGACTTTATACCTAAGAAACATGCTTTTTGCCTCATCTTTATTTTTAATAAGATAAATTTTTGTATACCTTGAATGATCATCAAAAAATGTGATATAATACCTCTAACCATCTTTGTCTCAAGATTATTAAAGGCTTCGAGTTTTATGTGAATTAACTCAAGTTAATATATTATTCTTTCAACTGATTTGAAAGGTTTCTTTACATACTTTACTTCAATACACACCTTACATTTCTTAAAATTCTTATATGATAAAGAAGGAATTAATCCTAAATTTATCATTCTTTTAATAGAATTCACATTGATATATCTTAATCTACCATTCTATGCACCTAAGAAGTCATAATATAAGCAGAAGAAGAAGAAGAAACAATTTCATTCATCTTATAAATGTTAAGTGCAAAAAGACCTTCATCACAATAGCCTTTTTTAATAAAATTCCCAAATTAGGTCAAGATAACTTTCCCAAATTCACATACAAGTATAACCCACATATTGCTAAGTAATGAATCCAACATCAAATTACATCTAATCTCTAGCACATACAACAAATTTTTGAGTTTACGAAATTTCCCAAAAGTTAGTAACTATTTAATAGTTCCTTTGCTAATGATTGGAGAGGAATTTAAGTTCCCCACGAATATAACTTGTTCTTCTTTGATAAAATTAAGCCAAAATTGGCTTATATTTCCACAAATGTGTTTAGTGGCCCTAATATCTACCACCCAGTCATCATTGTAAACAAGGTTGACCTTAAATACAATCATTGCTATTATTTCATTTTCAATTATATATGCTTGTGTCTTGCCTTAGCTGTGGTTGTATTTGAAACATGTTTTTCTATACTTACACTTTGAAGCATGGTGACCCAATTTTCCATAAAAAAGTAATTTCCCTCTTCTTTTTAATGCATGATCTCAATGGATTTTTTCCTTTGTTAGAAATTAAATTCTCATTCCCCTTATTATCTTTATAATCATGTTGCATTTTAGCATTTTCTTTAACTAAAGTAGCTTTATAATAATTCTTAGGAAGTTTAGAGGTACCTCTTTAATGATTTTGTTCCTTTATCTTGATGTGCACAATCAACTGTTGCAAATTCATGTCCTTTTGTTTGTGCTTTGAGTTGTTGTACTTGGTCAATGATGGTGGTAGCTTCTTGATGAGGATAGCAACTTCAAATGACACATAAATGCTAAATGCTTCACTTAATACCTTGTCAACAATGAGCTAATATTCATAAATTTGAGAAGCAACAAAATTTTCATCAACTATTTGAAATTTCAAAACGTTTAAAGTCACATATCTATTAGTTCTAGCATTTTCAACGATAAATTTCTTGTACAAAGCATCTTAAATTTCTCTAGCACTATTACACCAGCAATATATGTCATAAAGTTAATTACTCATAGCATTCATAATATAGATTTTGTATTCAAAATCTACCTTCAATACAAGAAAATGGAGTTTTAACAATGATATAGAATTGTTATTATAACATATATCAAATGGATGCATTAAAATGGAGTTCTATCTATCATATATCTTATGTAGTGGTTGCTCAACCTATTACAACACATATCAAACTATTGCTAAAAGTGTCTTAGATAATGACTATAAATGATTATTGTAATGCTTTTAATAATTTATATTTAGCAATTATGACATATATTTGCGATAGTTTTTTTTGTTTTAAAAAATGATTTTAAATTTGTTAAGGCAGCTATTTTTATATGTTAAGCAACAATATCTAGTGAAACAGGCAACTGTCTTGTAAAATAAGTAGCATTTACTTGTGAATTTAACAACAATTGCTTTTAGGATAAATAACAATTTTTGACCAAATAGGCAATGATATTGGGTAGAATAAATAGCAATTTTAAATGGATTTGGTAATGGTATCTTATGGAATTGAAAAAAATCCCTTTTAAAGTAAGCAACGAATTTTGATAAAATAGGCAATATCATCTGATGAAATAGGTAATGATTTTTTTCTATGGGATAAGCATCGATTTTTTCTTGAAATAGACATTAATTTTATCATAGAATGGACACCATTTATATGATAGTCAATATATATTTTAAATAAAAATTTATGAATTTCATTGTTTAAGTATGAAAACATAATCTATAATTTCAAAATCACTTAAAATACTAAATATTCAACATACAATTATATTGTAGCAAATGTAAATAAACAAAGTAGTTCAAACTAAAAATAATGCATACTCCATGTTTAGTGTCTTACATAAAGTTAAAGTACTATAATTTTAATATAAAAAATACAAAAATTGCATTGCTAAAAAACGATTCAGTTTTGATCATGATCATGTAATAAGACAAACAAAGCTTGTTAATTCCTTGCAAGCATCTAAAGAGGAAACCATATCATAAGTTTCAGATAACTTTGAACTAAACCACAATAAACTCCATTTACATTATATCTAAATACTTTAGGAATTTATAAGGTCTTTTATAAGTCACTGACAAATCCCCTTTATTTTTGTAAAGAGCAGTATACACTAATGCAAAGGTACTTCAGAAAGCTGAAACTCGTCTGATATAGCCAAACATAGTAAAAGTGACTACTTGGGGTTACAAACTTGCTACTCACTAGAACATATGCAAATATGTCATAGAATACAATGAATTCCGATAAAGTTATTAATCAAACTCACACAATTACCAATAGCATACACCTTTTGATCAATAAGGAAGTCGACATAGATACTAATTGGTATTGATCTTAGTTTGTCTTTAGATGCATCAACTTGCAACACAACCACATCCTTCTCTTAGTCAAATCCAACAACTTTTGCATCATAATTTGTCTAGTCGTCAAGTGTGACCTTATGTACAAACTAGCATCAATTTCAATGTGAACAACATGGACATTCAACATAAATTGAAATGAAACATTCATGCTTCTATTGTTAGAAATCATATATAGAGTCTCAAATATTATAGTAATAAAAAGTGATCTAACAAATATTGATGTAATAATTTTTTACTTAAGGCATAAAAATGCTAAAGCCTAATAATTTCAATATATATATATATACCCTAAAAGCCCTTATTCTTTGATATTTTCGCAATAGAAATATGAAAGAGCACCATTTAGTACAATATTTAGATTTAGCACTCAAAATAAAGCATGAAATCAGTTATAGGTTACTTGTTAGCAATTAACCAAAGCCTCATTTTCAATATCATATATAGGAAAACCATAGATGCAATTGTAATCTAGAAAAGCAAAAATTACCAAGATTACTAATACTTGAAACTGAAACTAATAAAATTAGACTAACTTGAGATTAGAAGCATTGCAAATTATGTAATAGTCAGTCCTCGAAGATGCAAGCCAGTTGTAACACTAATATAGTAGAATCATAGACTTGGAGAAGCATTGGAAGACACAAAAATAGATAGAAGTGTTTATCACAGGCTTGACATAGTTTATGTCGTTGGGGCAGTAAGTCAATTTATGCATAATCCTAAGGAAATTCATCTCCAGGCTGTATATCGGATCCTATAGGATTTGAAAGGAACTCTAAGAAAGGGTATTCTAATTAAGAAGGGAAAGAAGTTAACTCTTGAAGCTATATTGATGAAGATTATGCTGGTCTGCGATAGACCAGAGATCCACATCACGTTATTGCATGCACCTGGGTGGGAATCTAGTAACTTGGAGAAGTAAAAAACAAAATGTTATGGCCAGATCATGCACGGAAGTTGAGTTTAGGTCAATGGAGCATAGAATTTGTGAATTGTTGTGGCTGAAAATAATCCTAAAAGACTTGAAAATCACATGGGAAACACCTATGAAGCTTTATTGTGATAACAAGTCTATTGTCAATATTACCACATAACCGTGTACAATATGATCACACCAGACATGTTAAAGTTGATAAACACTTCATAAAGGAAAAGTTAAACAGCGGATTGAGTTGCACTCTGTTTGTGTCTACTGGAAGACAGCTAGCTGATGTGCTAATAAAGGGACTATCTATTACAGCATTTCTAACAATAGTTCCCAAAGTTTTTACTAACCAATAGATTGCAATCTTTTGACACTATTGGGTCAATGAGAAATTTAGTCTCTTGAACTTATATGTTCAACAGCTTCTAATGTCTACGATGTTATAATTTTGTAAATATCTGCTCTTTGGGCGGGTACTCCTTTTTGAAGTTATGGCATGGACGTCTAGATTAAACATAAGGCAACTAACAGAATAAGAGATATATGGCATGATGACTTCTCTAAGAACTAACGTTTTTTTTTTTTTTTCTCATTGTAGGTAGGATATTGATGATGAAAATTGAGGAAGAAGTTTGTGGTGAAAGCCTAGGAAAGTTTTATAACCCTCCTATTTAGACCTTTTAAACTGTGCACATGTTTTACCCAGATGTTTATTATGGATTATGAATATTTATTGTATTGCTCGAATTATACGGTCATTTTGTGGGATTTTATATTTGTTATGACAATTGCTAATGAATATTTAGCAGTTTAATTATTGTTAAAGCTGAAAAGTAGTGTTTTAGTACTTAAAATTAAATAAAATCAAATGCAATTAGCGTTTATAATGTATTAAAAGGCATATATCATAGGTAAAAGGCAGCTTAATATTAGTAAGTGTCGCATATTCGTTAAAAAGTGCTGCCTATAACTTGAAAACTGCTACGTGAAGGTACAATAAATTGCTGCCAAGAATCTAAAAAAACGCCACATAAAAACAGAATAAAGCGTTACCAATAATCAAAAAACCATTGCATAAAATACAATAGACCATTGTCTATAGTCTGTAAATCTTTGCATAAAAATAGAATAAACAGCAACCTGTACTTTGTAAACAGTTGCATAAGTATATTATGCTTGTTTTAAAACTGCTACATAAATTCTAAAAGTTGCTGTAACGGACATAGTTTACTTTTGAAATCGTTGTAAAAGCAAATTTTAATATTGCTTAATATAACAACTGCATAAAAAGTTTTTTGCTGCGATTTTATTTCGGTCAAAATAAGCTAGAAAAATTGTTGCATTAAGAGTTATTGCAGTGCTGAAAAACGTAGCAAACGAAGAACAACCAAAATAAATTGTATGCAACAGTTTTCGTGGTTTATGCAATGTCTTTTATCGCTGCCATAAGTCAAATTGTGCATATTAGCTATTTTCCATCCCTTTAAGTAATAGAAACTAATAACAAAATTGGTCGTATTAAGTGACTTCAGCATCATATAGTCCAATAGTGTATCCTACTACCTTGTTAATATTACTAAAATTAAAATGGATATATTCTGTTTTATGCAATTCAAGTTGATACCCTTAGATTTTTGGGCATCCCTCCCTACTTCTAATTTGTAGGATGGCGCCTCCCTAATTTCATCTATCTAGAGGATTATTATATACAAATAACATGTATCCTAGGACATCATCTTGAATATATATTGTCAAGTCATTCGTAAATAGAAAAGGACTCGGCTAGAATCAATCCTAACGTGAGCTATAATATAAGAATTGTTTTTTCCACTTATTGCCCACCAAAAAAAAAATGCTTAGAAACTCGATTATAATCTTCTCTACGTTATGAAAATAATAATAATAAAGTAATGTATAGATCTACTTTATTTTCCTTTGATATTTTTATATCATTGATGTACCTCGTAGAAATCCAAATTGATTTTTTGAGATTAAGACAATCTTTCACGAGCATTGTTTCATTTCACATAGTTTCATGGTGTGACTCAGTAATATGATAAATCTAGTTAGAGTGATACTGAGAGACCCCTTATTTTTACGAATTAGTCACTGTCACTACCTTGTTTTTCTAATTCTTACCTAATTTATACCTTGCATAGACAATGCCATCATGGCAATTATGGAGTCTTTTACTGTAATTTCATTTTTTAATAGTAGCTGGTACCCCCCCCCCTCACTTCACCATCAAGTTTTGTTTACTGGTGACCACTTTCCTTGGTCTCTCCTTAGGTCTTTGTTGCTACTGGACAAACGTCTTTCGCCATTCTTAGCCATATGATATTAGCTTCTCTATGAGGTTCCCAATCCCCTCCCTTTTTAATATCCAATTTAAAACTATAACTTTTGTCGAGATTTTTTAAGTTGCATCATTCCGTCCGATGTTGTAACAGTCGTCCTGATCTCACATTTTAAATGCACAATTAATATTACCAACTATATTGTATGGTAAGTGTTTTTCTATCTGATTTTACAGTCCTTGCAAAAGATAAAATCTGTAAATGTTGTTAAGAAAAGTCAATTTATCATATCTATAGACTCCGGTATAGTTATTATATTAAGAGCATACCATTGTGCCATAGTCATCCCATATCCAGTGAAAGGAACGGGTTTTGATACCATTTTATAGGAGTCAGATTCCTGAGGTCTCCAGTAATTTTCCTGCATATTATTTCAGACCCCATATATCTGACTCTGATACAATGGTATTAAAACCAGTTTCTTTCCCCGGGGATGGCTTGACTATAATCCATGCACTTTTAAGATATTAAATGCTGTTGTTACCATTTTCATTTCTTGTAAGATATTATTAATGTTATGTTCACTTAATTCATTTATATTTCATTCATATACACTACTTCCATTAATAATTATTTAACAGACAGTTAAAAAAAAACAGGTATTAATGCAACTAAAAAAGTTACTAGGTTGATACTTATAGGGAAAACATCTAATGTACAATTAAATACAAATTTGAAAGAATATACTACTAGTACTTTACTTTATGTCATCTCTTAAACACTATTAGAGATCCAAATCAATTTCGATAAAAATCTTCTGAAATATTTGACAATGTAAAAGTTCAGATAATATAAGAATATATTTTTAGCTGAAATTTTTATTAGAATATATTGTAATTACTCTTTTAGGAAAGAATGATTTATTGTTAAATTACTAAAATTATTTACCGGAAAGGTTAGAACAAGAATCAAAAACATTTATGATGGGAATATGCCTTACAATTCATTAACATGTGGAGAAATTATTAGTTGTGTAAATAATGAGAGTTTGCACTTATATATACTGGTTTAAAATTAAAAAAATAATAATTACATATAAATAGAAAAAATAAAAAATTATTGTTTGTTATGGTTATGAAACACTGTTAGCACCTTTAAAAATAAAAAAAGAATTAAATTTTATAAAATTTAGAAACAATAATTATAACATGCCTAACAAATTCTTTTTTAAGTCCAATAAATTTAGACAAAGGAAAAGAACAGCTTAAAATACTCAAAAAAAAAAATTTGTTATAAATGTAGATAAGTTGGGTATTATAAAAGTTAATATAAATTAGAAGAAAAGATTTAAATTTTAAAATTAAAAGAGAAAGTTAAGAATAAAATTCTCATTTTAATTGAAAAAATATTGGATATAGAAAATAAATATTAAAGATTTAAAAACAATTGACATCCTACTGAAAATAGATATGATAAATAGATGTATTAATATTATAACAAAATATAAGAAATTATTAATTAGCATAATAGACAAAATAGATGATCACATAATGTTTGATAAAATTAAAAGAATTAATATCAAATGAATTAGTTGCTAAATTTAAATAACTATATTCTATAGAGAATATATATGCTCAATTTTTTTTCTAATATAAATAAAGTTGACTAAAAATATTTACAATAATAAATTAGAAATAAAAAATTTAAAATAAAACTACCATATGTTATAAATA
>CM038486.1:4097617-4109442 GCA_021464305.1 Kandelia obovata | reverse complement strand
CTAGCTAAGAACAAAAGATAAATTCTAGGTGGGCATTTATGTTTTGCATATGCATATTTGAAGCACTTATTTTCACTATTGTATTCTAATTTGAGTGACTGTATTTTAAAGTGTGAGACTTGTATTTTAGTAAAATGTCATTGTGTTCCATATCATATCAGTTCAAAATAATGCAAAATTTCATTTAATTAATTCATTAGTGTGTGTGGGGTATTGAACTCTTTAAGAGTCATATGATTGATAACTTTTATAGAAAATTGCACTGAAATGACTCGACTTTATATGTTTTAGGAATTGAATTATTTTCAATACATTTATTCAATAGCTTGTATATTTCAGGATATTCTCACCAAAGAAATGATTAATAATGTTATTAAACGAGGATATTGTATTACCCAGATGAATTTAATCCATGATAAAAAAATTTGATCCGTGCACCTGATGTCAGAACAAGATAACTTTGGGTGTAGTATTCATGTTGTTCATATTTGACTCACTTATTTTCACTATTGTATTCTAATTTGGGCGACTATGTTTTAAAGTGTGAGACTTGTATTATGGAAAAAAGTCATTGTGTTCCATATCCTATTAGTTGAAAATAATGTACAATTTTGTTTAAATAATTCACTACGATGTTTGGAGGTATTAAACTCTAGAAGAATTATATCATTTATATATTTTGTGCATGGCTACACTCGAATGACTTGATTTCATATGTTTTAGGAATTGAATTATTGTGTATCCATTTTTGCAAAATCTTCTTTATTTTGAGGATATTCTCATTAAAGAAATCAGTAATAACAATATAAAAGAAGGAAAATTATATTACCTATATGAATTAAATCCTTGATAAACAAATTCTATAGATGGAGATAGGGTAAGAACAAGATAAATTTAAGAGTGTTATTCATGCTTTGCATATTGGAAGCACTTATTTTCACTATTGTATTCTAATTTGAGTGACTGTATTTTAAAGTGTGAGACTAGTATTTTAGGAAAAAGTCATTGTGTTCCATATCCTATCAGTGCAACATAATGCAAAATTCCATTTAAATAATTCATTACGAAGTGTGGGGGAATTAAACTATTTAAGAGTCATATGATTGATAACTTTTATAGAAAACTGCACTGAAATGACTTGACTTTATATGTTTTAGGAATTGAATTATTTTCAATACATTTATTCAATAGCTTGTCTATTTCTAGATATTCCCACCAAAGAAATCATTAATAATGTTATTAAACGAGAAAATTGTATTACCGAGATGAAATTAATGCTTGATAGAAAAATTTTATCCATGGACCAGATGCTAGAACATGATAAATTTGGGTGTGGTATTCATGTTCTGCATATTTGAAGCTCTTATTTTCATTATTTTATTCTATCTTGGGTGACTATGTTCTAAAGGGTGAGACTTGTATTATGGCAAAAAGTCATTGTATTCCATATCCTATTAGTTGAAAATAATGTACAATTTCGTTTAAATAATTCACGAGGATGTTTAGAGGTATTAAACTCTAGAAGAATTATATCATTTATATATTTTGTGCATGGCTACACTTAAATGACTTGATTTCATATGTTCTAGGAATTGAATTATTGTGTATAAAGTTTTTCAAAATATTGTTTATTTTTGGGATATTCTCATCAAACAAATCATTAATAAGGATACTAAAGAAGGAGAATTATATTACTTATATGAATTTAATCGTTGATAAACAAATTCTATAGATGGAGCTAGGGTAAGAACAAGATAAATTTGGGTGTGGTATTCATGTTTTGCATATTTGAAGCACTTATTTTCACTATTGTATTCTAATTTGAGTGACTGTATTTTAAAGTGTGAGACTTGTATTTTAGTAAAATGTCATTGTGTTCCATATCATATCAGTTCAAAATAATGCAAAATTTCATTTAATTAATTCATTAGTGTGTGTGGGGTATTGAACTCTTTAAGAGTCATATGATTGATAACTTTTATAGAAAATTGCACTGAAATGACTCGACTTTATATGTTTTAGGAATTGAATTATTTTCAATACATTTATTCAATAGCTTGTATATTTCAGGATATTCTCACCAAAGAAATGATTAATAATGTTATTAAACGAGGATATTGTATTACCCAGATGATTTTAATCCATGATAAAAAAATTTGATCCGTGCACCTGATGTCAGAACAAGATAACTTTGGGTGTAGTATTCATGTTGTTCATATTTGACTCACTTATTTTCACTATTGTATTCTAATTTGGGCGACTATGTTTTAAAGTGTGAGACTTGTATTATGGAAAAAAGTCATTGTGTTCCATATCCTATTAGTTGAAAATAATGTACAATTTTGTTTAAATAATTCACTACGATGTTTGGAGGTATTAAACTCTAGAAGAATTATATCATTTATATATTTTGTGCATGGCTACACTCGAATGACTTGATTTCATATGTTTTAGGAATTGAATTATTGTGTATCCATTTTTTCAAAATCTTGTTTATTTTGAGGATATTCTAATCAAAGAAATCATTAATAACGATATTAAAGAAGGAGAATTATATTACTTATATCAATTTAATGCTTGATAAACAAATTCTATAGATGGAGCTAAGGTAAGGACAAGATAAATTTGGGTGTGGTATTCATGTTTTGCATGTTTGAAGCACTTATTTTCACTATTGTATTCTAATTTGAGTGACTATATTTTAAAGTGTGAGACTTGTATTTTAGTAAAAAGTCATTTTGTTCCATATCCTATTAGTTCAACATAATCCAAAATTTCATTTAAATAATTCATTTCGATGTGTGGGGGTATTAAACTCTTTAAGAGTTATATGATTGAGAACTTTTATAGAAAACTGCACTGAAATGACTTGACTTTATATGTTTTAGGAATTGAATTATTTTTAATACATTTATTCAATAGCTTGTCTATTTAAGGATATTCTCACCAAAGAAATCATCAATAATGTTATTAAATCAGGAGAATTATATTACTTAGTTGAATTTAATCTTCGATAGACAAATTCTATAGATGGACCTAGTGTCAGAATAAGACAAATTTAAGTGTTGTACTCATCTTTTGCATATTTCAAGCACTTATTTTCCCTATTGTAATCTAATTTGAATGACTATATTTTAAAGTGTGAGACTTGTATTTTAGACAAAGGTCATTGTGCTCCATATTTTATTAATTTGAAATAATGTACAATTTCATTTAAATAATTCACTAGGATGTTTAGAGGTATTAAACTCTTGAAGAATTATATCATTTGTATATTTTATGGATGGCTACACTCAAATGGCTTGATTTTATATGTTATAGGAATTGAGTTATTGAGTATAAATTTTTTCAAAATCTTGTTTATTTTCAGGATATTCTCTTCAAAGAAATCATTAATAATGATATTAAATTAGGAGTATTATATAACTTATAAGAATTTAATCCTTGATAAACAAATTCTATAGCTGGAACTAGTGTAAGAACAAGATAAATTTGGGTGTGGTATTCATGTTTTGCATATTTGAAGCACTTATTTCCACTATTGTATTGTAATTTGAGTGACTATATTTTAAAGTGACAGACTTGAATTTTAGTAAAACTTCATTGTGTTCCATATCCTATCAGTTCAAAATAATGCAAAATTTCATTTAAATAATTCATTAGGATGTGTGGGGCTATTAAAATCTTTAAGAGCCATATGATTAATAACTTTTATAAAAAGCTGCACCGAAATGACTTGACTTTATATGTTTTGCGAATTGAATGATTTGTAATACATATATTCAATAGCTTGCCTATTTAAGGATATTCTCACCAAAGAAATCATTAATAATGTTATTAAACGAGGAAATTGTATTACCTAAATGAATTTAATCCTTGATAGAAAAATTTTATCCATTCACCTGATCTCAGAACAAGATAAATTTCGGTGGAGTATTCATGCTTTGCATATTTGAGGCACTTATTTTGACTATTGCATTGTAATTTGAGTGGCTATATTTTAAAGTGAGAGACTTGTATTTTAGTAAAAATTCATTGTGTTCCATATCCTATCAATTCAATATAATGCAAAATTTCATTTAAATAATTCATTAGGATGTGTGGGGGTATTAAAATCTTTAAGAGCCATATGATTGATAACTTTTACAAAAAGCTGCACTGAAACGACTTGAGTTGATGTGTTTTAGGAATTGAATTAATTGTAATAAATTTATTCAATAAGTTGTCTATTTAAGGATATTTTCACCAAAGAAACCATTAATAATGTTATTAAACGAGGAAATTGTATTACCTAGATGAATTTAATCCTTGATAGAAAAATTTTATCCATGGACCTTATGCCAGAACAAGATAAATTTACGTGTGTTATTCATGTTTTGCATATTTGAAACACTTATCTTCACTATTGTATTCTATTTTGGTTGACTATGTTTTGAAGTGTGAGATTTATGTTATGGCAAAAACTCATTGTGTTCCATATCCTATTAGTTGAAAATAATGTAAAATTTAATTTAAATAATTGATCAGGATGTGTGGGGGTATTAAACTCTTTAAGAGCCATATGATTGATAACTTTTATAGAAAACTGCACTCAAATGACTTGACTTTATATGTTTTAGGTATTGAATTATTTTCAACACATTTATTCAATAGCTTGTCTATTTCAGGATATTCTCACCAAAGAAATCAGTAATAAAGTTATTAAATGAGGAAATTGTATTACCTAGATGAATTTAATCCTTGATAGAAAACACTTATCCATGGACCTTATGCCAGAAAAAGATAAATTTGGGTGTGGTATTCATGTTTTGCATATTTGAAGCACTTATTTTCACTATTGTATTCTAATTTGGGTGTCTATGTTTTAAAGTGTGAGACTTGTATTATGGCAAAAAGTCATTGTGTTCCATATCTTATTAGTTGAAAATAATGTAAAATTTCATTTAAATAATTCATTAGGATGTGTGTGGATATTAAACTCTTTAAGAGCCATATGATTGATAAATTTTATAGAAAACTGCACTCAAATGACTTGACATTATATGTTTTACGAATTGAATTATTTTTAATGCATTTATTCAATAGCTTGGCTATTTCGGGATATTCTCACCAGAGAAATCATTAATAATGTTATTAAATTGTATTACCTAAATGAATTTAATCCTTCATAGAAAAGTTTTCTCCATGGACCTTATGCCTGAACAAGATAAATTTGGGTGTGGTGTTCATGTTTTGCATATTTCAAACACTTATTTTCACCATTGTATTCTAATTTGGGTGACTATGTTTTGAAGTGTGAGACTTGTATTATAGCAAAAAGTCATTGTGTTCCATATCCTATTAGTTGAAAATAATGTAAAATTTAATTTAAATAATTGATCAGGATGTGTGTGAATATTAAACTCTTTAAGAGCCATATGATTGATAACTTTTATAGAAAACTGCAATCAAATGACTCGACTTTATATGTTTTAGGAATTAAATTATTTTTAATACATTTATTCAATAGCTTGTCTATTTCAGGATATTCTCACCAAAGAAATCATTAATAATGTTATTAAACGAGCAAATTTTATTACCTAGATGAATTTAATCCCTGATAGAACAATTTTATCCATGGACCTTATGCCAGAACAAGATAAATTTGGGTATGGTATTCATGTTTTGCATATTTGAAGCACTTATTCTTACTATTGTGTTCTAATTTGGGTGACTATGTTTTAAAGTGTGAGACTTGTATTTTAGTAAAAGGTCATTGTGTTCCATATCCTTTCAGTTGAAAATAATGTAAAATTTCATTTAAATAATTCATTAGGATGTGTGGGGGTATTAAACTCTTTAAGAGCCATATGATTGATAACTCTTATAGAAAACTGCACTCAAATGACTTGACATTATATGTTTTAGGAATGAAATTATTTTTAATACATTTATTCAATAGCTTGTCTATTTCGGGATATTCTCACCAAAGAAATCATTAATACTGTTATTAAACGAGGAAATTGTATTACCTAGATGAATTTAATCCTTGATAGAAAACTTTTATCCACGGACCTTATGCCAGAACAAGATAAATTTGGGTCTGGTGTTCATGTTTTGCATATTTCAAACACTTATTTTCACTATTGTATTCTAATTTGAGTGACTCTGTTTTAAAGTGTGAGACTTGTATTATGGCAAAAAGTCATTGTGTTCCATATCCTTTTAGTTGAAAATAATGTAAAATTTCATTTAAATAATTCATTAGGATGTGTGGCGGTATTGAACTCTTTAAGAGCCATATGATTGATAACTTTTATAGAAAACTGCACTCAAATGACTGGACTCTGTCTCTTATACACATCTAGATGTGTATAAGAGACAGCTTTAAGAGTCATATGATTGATAACTTTTATAGAAAACTGCACTCACATGACTTGACTCTATATGTTTTAGGAATTGAATTATTTTTCATGCATTTATTTAATAGCTTGTCTTTTTCAGGATATTCTCACCAAAGAAATAATTAATAATGTTATTAAACGAGGAAATTGTATTACCTAAATGAATTTAATCCTTGATAGAAAAATTTTATGCATGGACCTGATGCCAGAACAAGATAAAATTGGGTGTGGTATTCATGTTGTGCATATTCTGTCTCTTATACACATCTAGATGTGTATAAGAGACAGCCATATGATTGATAACTTTGATAGAAAACTGCACTCAAATGACTTGACTTTATGTGTTTTAGGAATTAAATTATTTTTAATACTTTTATTCAATAGCTTGTCTATTTTAGGACTGTCTCTTATACACATCTAGATGTGTATAAGAGACAGACTTGACTTTATATGTTTTAGATGTGTATAAGAGACAGGGATACCACACCCAAATTTATCTTTTTCTGGCATAAGGTCCATGGATAAAATTGTTCTATCAAGGATTAAATTCATCTAGGTAATAAAATTTGCTCGTTTGATAACATTATTAATGATTTCTTTGGTGAGAATATCCTCAAAAAGACAAGATATTAAATAAATGTATGAAAAATAATTCAATTCCTAAAACATATGAAATCAAGTCATTCGAGTGTAGCCACTGTCTCTTATACACATCTAGATGTGTATAAGAGACAGGGATACCACACCCAAATTTATCTTTTTCTGGCATAAGGTCCATGGATAAAATTTTTCAATCAAGGATTAAATTCATCTAGGTAATAAAATTTGCTCGTGTAATAACATTATTAATGATTTCTTTGGTGAGAATATCCTAGATGTGTATAAGAGACAGCCTTTCAGTTGAAAATAATGTAAAAGTTCATTTAAATAATTCATTAGGATGTTTAGGGGTATTAAACTCTTGAAGAGTTATATAGATGTGTATAAGAGACAGACTTGACTTTATATGTTTTAGATGTGTATAAGAGACAGGTTTAGAGGTATTAAACTCTAGAAGAATTATATCATTTATATATTTTGTGGGTGGCTACACTCAAATGACTTGATTATAAGATGTGTATAAGAGACAGGTTCCATATCCTATCAATTCAATATAATGCAAAATTTCATTTAAATAATTCATTAGGATGTGTGGGGGCTGTCTCTTATACACATCTAGATGTGTATAAGAGACAGCCTTTCAGTTGAAAATAATGTAAAATTTCATTTAAATAATTCATTAGGATGTGTGGGGGTAATAAACTCTTTAAGAGCCATATGATTGATAACTTTTATAGAAAACTGCACTCACATGACTTGACTTTATATGTTTTAGGAATTGAATTATTTTTCATGCATTTATTTAATAGCTTGTCTTTTTGAGGATATTCTCACCAAAGAAATCATTAATAATGTTATTAAATGAGGAAATTGTATTACCTAAATGAATTTAATCCTTGATAGAAAAATTTTATGCATGGACCTGATGCCAGAACAAGATAAAATTGGGTGTGGTATTCATGTTGTGCATATTTGACTCACTTATTTTCACTATTGTATTCTAATTTGGGTGACTATGTTTTAAAGTCGGAGAGTTGTATTATGGCAAAAAGTCATTGTGTTCCATATCCTATTAGTTGAAAATAATGTAAAATTTCTTTTACATAATTCACTAGGATGTTTAGAGGTATTAAACTCCTAAAGAATTATATCATTTATATATTTTGCGGATGGCTACACTCAAATGACTTGATTTTTTATGTTCTAGGAATTGAATTGTTGTGTATACATTTTTTCAAAATCTTGTTTATTTTAAGGATATTCTCATCAAAGAAATCATTAATAATGATATTAAATAAGGAGAATTATATTACTTATAAGAATTTAATCCTTGATAAACAATTTCTATAGATGGAGCTAGTGTCAAAACAAGATAAATTTGGGTGTGGTATCCATGTTTTGCATATTTGAAGCACTTATTTTCACTATTGTATTCAAATTTGAGTGACTATATTTTAAAGTGTGAGACTTGTATTTTAGTAAACAATCATTGTGTTCCATATCTTATCAGTTCAAAATAATCCAAAATTTCATTTAAAAAATACATTAGGATGTGTGGGGGTATTAAACTCTTTAAGAGCCATATGATTGATAAATTTTATAGAAAACTGCACTCAAATTACTTGACTTTATATCTTTTAGGAGTTGAATTATTTTTAATACATTTATTCAAAAGCTTGACTATTTCAAGATATTCTCACCAAAGAAATCATTAATAATGTTATTAAACCAGGAAATTGTATTACCTAGATGAATTTAATCCTTGATAGAAAAATTTTATAAATGGACGTTATGCCAGAACAAGTTAAATTTCATTGTTTTCCATATCCTATCAGTTCAAAATAATGCAAACTTTCATTTAAATAATTCATTTAGATGTGTGGGGGAATTAAACTCATTAAGAGTCATATGATTGATAACTTTTTTAGAAAATTGCAATGAAATGACCTGACTTTATATGTTTTAGGAATTGAATTATTTTTAACACATTTATTCAATACCTTGTCTATTTCAGGATATTCTCACCAAAGAAATCATTAATAATGTTATTAAACGAGGAAATTGTATTACCTAGATGAATTTAATCCTTGATAGAAAAATTTTCTCCATAGACCTGATGTCAGAACAAGATAAATTTGGGTGTGGTATTCATGTTTTGCATATTTGAAGCACTTATTTTCGCTATTGTATTATAATTCGGGTAACTATGTTTTAAAGTGTGAGACTTGTATTATGGCAAAAAGTGATTGTGTTCCATATCCTATTAGTTGAAAATAATGAAAAAATTCATTTAAATAATTCAGTAGGATGTTTAAAGGTATGAAACTCTTGAAGAATTATATCATTTAATTATTGTGTATACATTTTTTCAAAATCTTGTTTCTTTTGAAGATATTCTCATCAAGGAAATCATTAATAATGATATTAAATACGAAGATTTATATTGCTTATAAGAATTTAATCCTTGATAAAGAAATTCTATAGATGGAACTAGTGCATGAACAAGATAAATTTGGGTGTGGCATTCATGTTTTGCATATTTGAAGCACTTATTTCCACTATTGTATTGTAAATTGAGTGACTACATTTTAAAGTGAGAGAGTTGTATTTTAGTAAAAAGTCATTGTGTTCCATATCCTATCAATTCAAAATAATTCAAAACTTCATTTAAATAATTCATTAGGATGTGTGGGGGTATTAAACACTTTAAGAGCCATATGATTGATAACTTTTATAGAGAGCTGCACTGAAATGACTTGACTTTATATGTTTTAAGAATTGAATTATTTTTAATACATGTATTCAACAGCTTGTCTATTTTAGGATATTCTCACCAAATAAATCATTAATAATGTTATTAAACGAGCAAATTGTATTACCTTGATGATTTTAATCCTGGAGAGAAAAATTTTATCCATGGACCTTATGCCAGAACAAGATAAGTTTGGGTGTGGTCTTCATATTTTGCATATTTGAAGCACTTATTTTCACTATTGTATTCTAATTTGGGTGACTATGTTTTAGAGTGTGAGACTTGTATTATGGCAAAAAGTCATTGTGTTCCATATCTTATTAGTTGAAAATAATGTAAACTTTCATTTAAATAATTCAGTAGGATGTTTAGAGGTATTAAACTCTTGAAGAATTATATCATTTATATATTTTGTGGGTGGCTACACTCAAATGACTTGATTGTATATGTTCTAGGAATTGAACTATTGTGTATACATTTTTTCCAAAATCTTGTTTCTTTTTAGGATATTCTCATCAAAAAAATCATTAATAATGATATTAAATAAGGAGAATTATATTACTTATAAAAATGTAATCCTCGATAAACAATTTCTATAGATGGAGCTAGTGTAAAAACAAGATAAATTTGGGTGTGGTATTCATCTTTTGCATATTTGAAGTACTTATTTTCATTATGGTATTCTAATTTGGGTGACTATATTTTAAAGTGTGAGACTTGTATTATGGCAAAAAGTCATTGTGTTCCATATCCTATGAGTTCAAAATAATGTAAAATTTCATTTAAAGAATTCATTAGGATGTGTGGGGGTATTAAACTCTTTAAGAGCCATATGATTGAAACTTTTATAAAAAACTACATTCAAATGACTTGACTTTATATGTTTTAGGAATTCAATTATTTTTAATACATTTATTCAATAGCTTGTCTATTTTGGGATATTCTCACCTAAGAAATCACTAACAATGTTATTAAACGAGCAAATTGTATTACCTAGAAGAATTTAATCGTTGATAGAAAAATTTTATCCATGGACCTTATGCTAGAACAAGCGAAATTTGGGTGTGGTATTCATGTTTTGCATATTTGAAGCACTTATTTTCACTATTGTATTCTAATTTGGGTGACTACGTTTTAAAGTGTGAGACTTGTATTATGGCAAAAAGTCATTGTGTTAAATATCCTATTTGTTGAAAATAATGTAAAACTTCATTTAAATAATTCAGTAGGATGTTTAGGGGTATTAAACTCTTGAAGAATTATATCATTTATATATTTTGTAAATGGCTACACTCAAATGACTTGATTATATATGTTCTAGGAATTGAATTATTGTGTATACATTTGTTTAAAATCTTGTTTCTTTTGAGGATATTCTCATCAAAGAAATCATTAATAATGATATTAAATACGAAGATTTATATTGCTTATAAGAATTTAATCCTTGATAAAGAAATTCTATAGATGGAACTAGTGCATGAACAAGATAAATTTGGGTGTGACATTCATGTTTTGCGTATTTGAAGCACTTATTTCCAATATTGTATTGTAATTTGAGTGACTATATTTTAAAGTGAGAGACTTGTATTTTAGTAAAAAGTCATTGTGTTCCATATCCTATGAGTTGAAAATAATGTAAAATTTCATTTAAATAATTCATTAGGATGTGTGGGGTTATTAAACTCTTTAAGAGCCATATGATTGATAACTTTTATAGAAAACTACACTCAAATGACTTGACTTTATACATTTTAGAAATTGAATTATTTTTAACACATTTATTCAATAGCTTGTCCATTTCAGGATATTCTCACCAAAGAAATCATTGATAATGTTATTAAAAGAGGAAATTGTATTACCTAGATGAATTTAATCCTTGATAGAAAAATTTTATGCATGGACCTGATGTTAGAAGAAGATAAATTTGGGTATGGTATTCATGTTTTTCATATTTGAAATATTTATTTTCATTATTGGTATTCTAATTTGGGCGACTATGTTTTAAGGTGTGAGTCTTGTAGTATGGCAAAAAGTCATTGTGTTCCATATCCTATTAGTTGCAAATAATGTAAAATTTCATTTACTTAATT
>CM038486.1:4076538-4097495 GCA_021464305.1 Kandelia obovata | reverse complement strand
TAGATCTAACTTTAATTTTCTTTGATATTTTATATCATTGATGTACCTCGTAGAAATCCAAATTGATTTTTTGAGATTAAGACAATCTTTCACGAGCATTGTTTCATTTCACATAGTTTCATGGTGTGACTCAGTAATATGATAAATCTAGTTAGAGTGATACTGAGAGACCCCTTATTTTTACGAATTAGTCACTGTCACTACCTTGTTTTTCTAATTCTTACCTAATTTATACCTTGCATAGACAATGCCATCATGGCAATTATGGAGTCTTTTACTGTAATTTCATTTTTTAATAGTAGCTGGTACCCCCCCCCCCCTCACTTCACCATCAAGTTTTGTTTACTGGTGACCACTTTCCTTGGTCTCTCCTTAGGTCTTTGTTGCTACTGGACAAACGTCTTTCGCCATTCTTAGCCATATGATATTAGCTTCTCTATGAGGTTCCCAATCCCCTCCCTTTTTAATATCCAATTTAAAACTATAACTTTTGTCGAGATTTTTTAAGTTGCATCATTCCGTCCGATGTTGTAACAGTCGTCCTGATCTCACATTTTAAATGCACAATTAATATTACCAACTATATTGTATGGTAAGTGTTTTTCTATCTGATTTTACAGTCCTTGCAAAAGATAAAATCTGTAAATGTTGTTAAGAAAAGTCAATTTATCATATCTATAGACTCCGGTATAGTTATTATATTAAGAGCATACCATTGTGCCATAGTCATCCCATATCCAGTGAAAGGAACGGGTTTTGATACCATTTTATAGGAGTCAGATTCCTGAGGTCTCCAGTAATTTTCCTGCATATTATTTCAGACCCCATATATCTGACTCTGATACAATGGTATTAAAACCAGTTTCTTTCCCCGGGGATGGCTTGACTATAATCCATGCACTTTTAAGATATTAAATGCTGTTGTTACCATTTTCATTTCTTGTAAGATATTATTAATGTTATGTTCACTTAATTCATTTATATTTCATTCATATACACTACTTCCATTAATAATTATTTAACAGACAGTTAAAAAAAAACAGGTATTAATGCAACTAAAAAAGTTACTAGGTTGATACTTATAGGGAAAACATCTAATGTACAATTAAATACAAATTTGAAAGAATATACTACTAGTACTTTACTTTATGTCATCTCTTAAACACTATTAGAGATCCAAATCAATTTCGATAAAAATCTTCTGAAATATTTGACAATGTAAAAGTTCAGATAATATAAGAATATATTTTTAGCTGAAATTTTTATTAGAATATATTGTAATTACTCTTTTAGGAAAGAATGATTTATTGTTAAATTACTAAAATTATTTACCGGAAAGGTTAGAACAAGAATCAAAAACATTTATGATGGGAATATGCCTTACAATTCATTAACATGTGGAGAAATTATTAGTTGTGTAAATAATGAGAGTTTGCACTTATATATACTGGTTTAAAATTAAAAAAATAATAATTACATATAAATAGAAAAAATAAAAAATTATTGTTTGTTATGGTTATGAAACACTGTTAGCACCTTTAAAAATAAAAAAAGAATTAAATTTTATAAAATTTAGAAACAATAATTATAACATGCCTAACAAATTCTTTTTTAAGTCCAATAAATTTAGACAAAGGAAAAGAACAGCTTAAAATACTCAAAAAAAAAAATTTGTTATAAATGTAGATAAGTTGGGTATTATAAAAGTTAATATAAATTAGAAGAAAAGATTTAAATTTTAAAATTAAAAGAGAAAGTTAAGAATAAAATTCTCATTTTAATTGAAAAAATATTGGATATAGAAAATAAATATTAAAGATTTAAAAACAATTGACATCCTACTGAAAATAGATATGATAAATAGATGTATTAATATTATAACAAAATATAAGAAATTATTAATTAGCATAATAGACAAAATAGATGATCACATAATGTTTGATAAAATTAAAAGAATTAATATCAAATGAATTAGTTGCTAAATTTAAATAACTATATTCTATAGAGAATATATATGCTCAATTTTTTTTCTAATATAAATAAAGTTGACTAAAAATATTTACAATAATAAATTAGAAATAAAAAATTTAAAATAAAACTACCATATGTTATAAATAATGAATAGATAATAATGAACAAAAAGAGGCACCAATTAATGAAAATCTTAATATTAAGGTTTCTCAAATAAAAATTTTAAATATTATAAATATGATAGAATTTCAAAAATGATATATAAAAGTAAATTTAATAATAAACAATGAATATGATGTGACTTTAGTTGTATTAGTTGTTATAAGTGCTTATAATAATTGTATAGAAAATATACATACATATATACTAACTAAAACATAATAATTATAATTTTCTTATATATATTATTGAAGACCTCGTGCATCTTGACCTCATTATATGAGGAGCACCCTTCACCCTTGATATTTATTCGCGGTCCCTGACCTTTGATGTACTGCGTTGTGTCTAAGGAATGCCCTCACAAAATTTCCTAAAATGTTCATGTCATAAATATTTGAATAGTTTGATGCCGGTTGTCAACTTATTACAACGCTCCTCGAACTGGTCGAGGACCAACAAACGACAAAGTCAAAATTCTACAGGAATTCTAGTGGAAAACATGTTTAAAATTTGAAAAGAAAAAAGGTACCAGCTCCCGATCTCCTTATTCAAAGTGTTCCCCAAAAACTCTGCAAGTTGCACCTACAATTACAATAATATAGACACAAAATGACGATAGAGAATGCAGCTAGCCCCACATAACAAAATTTTACAAAATTTGTGATACAAAGAATGAATAGAGTGGGGACTCATGAGGTATATACAAAGATTCCTATTGGGTACCAAAAATTACCCGCTTTTTGTTGCCAACAAGTAATAAAGCCCAATAACAAATGACAATGAGCTTACAGTAGAACAAGGAGGAGCTAAAAAGAAGCTTTACGTGAGATGGTCACAACACCTCTACGCCAAAAATAAAGCTTCCAAGTAGTCGTCAACATAAGCTAAGCACGGCCAATGATCGGTCCTCATTCTTACCAAGGTTGATGTATCACATACTTCCATTTGGAAAAGAAGATGGAATCTCGGTGGAAGGAATATCAAAACAAGAAAGGAACCCATGTTTCTTCTACTGACATTTACTCCGCTCTCTTTGTCATCCTCATCTACGTATGTGAGCTGGAGCAGACCTCCATATGCACCACTAAATGTTGTGGTGTTATCATGAAAAGGATAAGATTTAGCATTGTTCAACATTACGTTTTTTATGATTCCTCCATCCTTAACCATGTTAACAAGCTGTTCACCAATAACACTAACTACAAAGGGGGCCAGATGCTGCTCAATAGCCTGGATTACAGAGTCTGAAGGAACTTCAAGAAGCTTAACTGATTTTGTCCCACTGACAGCTGCAACACCCCTGCCTCCTTTCAATGGGAAAATCTCCTGCCCCATGTTTGAAGAAGCATCACATGCCTCCCAAAGAGCATCAAATAACTCTGAATAATAAGCAGGTTTTGCATCTTCTGGAACTTCTGATGGGACAATAGGGTTGAGAAACATATCCTCTATGCCAACTGTGATACTCTGAAGCTGGCCATAAATGATTTGACCCGGTTCTGCTGTTGCTTCAATAAAAACATCAACTAGACCAGGTGTTGGTTCCTCCGGCTTCAAGTCAATTGTTACAGGCGCCTTGAAGCTTTCTTCTCCATAACCATTTTCTAAAGGAACAATGTCCAGTGAAACTGATGGACTGGAAATAGGATCATTCTTGGGAGGCTCACCAAGAAGAAAGGGTACATGACATGATGGGATAGAACCATATGGTGCTGAGGATGAGAATTTCAGCACAGCTGCATACATGGCGGGAAGTGCATCTACTCCATCCGATGGATATATAGGGGTATCAGCCATCCAAACTTGTTTGAAAGGCTCAGATTCAAATCTCAAACTGCAAGATATGCTGACCTTAATGGCTGGCTTGTGCCTAAAATCAGGAATAGATGAGAAGTGCCTCCTTAATATACCAAATATCTCTGAAATCTTTGAATCCCTAATGCATAATGGATGCGAATGACTTCTGATTTCAGTTTTTGAGATACTCGGGGAATTTGTACTGTTGTCCAGCTCAACTGAAACAACATGGTGTTCACCATCCCTTATGCTTTCAGCATAAGTAGGTTTGCTAGTCCCAACATCAAAAGGAGATAAGGACAAGGACCAGCACTGTTTTACAAGCAGTGGCAGCTTGCGCTCAATGTGTATATATGATGATATCTGCCTTGACTTCTTGAAATTCCGATAATGTCTAGGGGATGGAACACTGAAGAATGAACTAACATGTGGAGAAGATGAAATGCCAAGGAGTTGCTCCCCAAGATTCAGCGTGTCTCTAAGCTTTGGTCCTGGAATTGACATCAGCATCCGCAGATAGATCCTAGAAATAGAAGTAACATTGAAAAGTCAATGGCCAAAAATTATCCTCTTGCTAATTCAATATGTTCATTTTCCTTTTATCCTCATAAGCAGTCCCATCTTCCCCCTTCTTCTTTGCTGATCCATTATGATTTTTTTACCCAAGCTTTGTTTATTCAACAAGACAAAGACTCAATAAATTGCACACAGCATCAAAAGCAGTAATACAATTGCATGTCTAATAGTTGAAATGGAACAAAAGATAACAAGGAAATTGACAAAATATCTTTGGGCAATTTTCTATCTATAGTCCTAAATCTTCAGTTAACTAAGCTATGTTTAGATGCAGTCTACAAGGTAATGTTGCCCACCAGGGACTGGATCAGCACATTTTTGCTTTCATTCTTCTCCAAAAGTTCACTTCTCACAACAAAAACCAATGCATAAATACAGAGGATGGAAAGTAATTTAACCAGTATTATTTCTACATTAACAAGCTAGCCAATGTAAAAATAATAATGATTACTTAATTATTTCAAGACTTGTTTGGAAGTTCAAGGCAGGTTTCATTCATTTTATTTCCAACCAGAGACTGAACCCAAAAGAAATTTTCTGCTCATTTCTGTCTTTCTCTTGTGAAAATCTAAACAAAGAACAAAGTTGCTTTCCATGGCATTTTTACTCTCCTTTTCACCAAATTCGAGTCTTAGAGAAATAATCACTGCCCATTAACAAGCTTTTGGACTGACTTAATTAAAGTAAAGCATTTAGGAACAAAATGGATTAAAGTTTATAATCTTAGGATAAATATTTCCATTGAGACAAAATTAAATAGCTATGCATTTCTCCGGCATACCTTGCATTATCACGAACCTCCAAATCAGGAAAGTATAGACATGTGAATGCAAGAAGGTGAGATAATCCAAGGAACAGTCTAGACCGATGGTGGCACATCAACATAGTTCGGCAAATTCCAAGAACTTTACTCCCCCTAGACCAAGATATCAGTCCTGTATTGGATGTGTGTTTCTCAACAACAAAAATCATGAACTTGTTAAGCAAGTCTAATAATGCATGAGAAGCTATTGTGTTGTTCTCAGCCATTCTGTCAAATACTGGGAAGTAAGAAACCAATTTGTAATCTATTTTGACCCTTGGAAGCAAATACTCATCAAATGTCTGGAGTATACACTCCCCCAACCAACAATCCTTCTGGCAGCATAACAGCCGATCAATAAATGACACAATCACAGGTACCAATCTTTGAAACTCCAATGCCATGTCTACTAGCATTTCCTGCACAAAAGGAGGCTTTAAAGTTAAAAAAGGATGATATATAAATGAGCATGATCATTCCACCTACTTAATGTGATGCTGATGATGATGACAATGATGGCAATGATGAAAGCAAAAACAATCTTGCATATTAAAAGACAAATAAATTAAAAATCAATCTGAAAAAAAAAAAATCAACCTCTTGATGAAATTCCAACATGTTTAGTGGTAGAAATAAAAATACCTTTTTCCCTCCATTTGCCTTTTCCCTCAACCTAAGCAAATACATTAAATTTCCCTTTTATTATTGAATCCTTTCTTTTGAAGAACAGGCCTTAGTGCAACAGTAATGCTACTCCATTGTGACTTGCAGGTTGCAGGTTCAAGTTGTGGAAAAAGATTGTTTGCAAAAACAAGGATAATGATATTTACATTTGACATTTTCCAAGACCCTATAGCGTAAAAGTCTTGTGCACTAGAACACTTCTTTTATTAAATCCTTTCTTTTCCTTTCCATGTTGTAGTGCTTTCCTCATTCTTTTTATTTTCTTTGACTAAATAAGATCAAACATCTATGAAAGAAGTATCATTACTTCACAACATATACCTTAAAAAAATCATAATAACATGCAAGCAGTGTCCTCATGGGAACAAACCTGTAAACCAACAGAAATTAGCTGCTTAATTGAAATGAAAAACTTGAATAAGGTCCCCAACGGGTATATCCCAGTGGTAAAGTGTCTAGACATCCATGTTGAAGGTCTTAGGATGAAATTGTAGAAGTATGGAATTTATGGAAAGAGGAAGAGCTACCACTTATTGTATAGTTCACAACCCAAAGGATCTCCTCATAGAATAAGATCAACTTAGGTTGACAAAACTGACATGAGAAACAAACAACAAATAAAACCTACTTTTTGGTACAATGTTCACACTTTGTTTCTTATAGGTGAAAAGAAGACATTCTTCAGGTCTACATTTCCTTGATAATGCAAGCTCACCTGTCAACTTACAAAAAGTCGTACAATTTTGGAAGAGCGTGGGAGATTGATAGCATTAATGTTCCCACTGTACAAAAAGAAATTTAATGGTTTGGAAAAAAATAAATTCTTAACCCAAAATTTAATTGAGGTCAACTCCATAGATAATTTTTTGTAATTCTGTTCTATCATGAAATGAATGTTGTATGAGATGTAAATGCTCTAAAAGCTTCCACGCCAAAGATTTCCAAGTCAGCTTAGGTTATGATCTCTCTCCTCTCACCATAGTCACCCTTTTAATTGAAGCATTTGTAGGTCTACTTTGAACCTGTCCAAATCAATATAAATGTCACTCACTCAGCTTATCTCTAACTGATGTTACACCTACTTTGATAATATTTTTATTTTTTATTTGGTTCTTCCTAGAATAGGCCCAACTCCATTTACGGTATTCTCATCTCCACTGGACTCATTTTTGACATATTTTTAAAATGCAGCACTCACTAATGTAACATTGCTAGCCTAAATGTTTTTTGATAGAATTTACCCTTCAAACTAATGAGAACTTTGCAGACACACAAAACTTCAGTTGCATTTCTCCTTTTTGGTTGACCAGTCCTCCTTGTTCTATTAAGAAAGAACTTTATATTTCTATCCTTATAATAATAATGGAACCTAAATAAAGAAATGCACTGCATTGAGGACTTGTGCAAAAATTTAGTCTATAGTGTGCCTTTATCTCCCTCCTAAAAATGTTAAAACTACAACACATCTTTGCATTTCTGTGACTCAATCTTAAATGCTTAGATTGTAACTTGTGGTCATGCCTCCCTAGTCTCATTTACCAGGACAAAATTATCTGCAAATAACATGTACCATGGAAAATTGTCTTGAATATGTCTTGTCAACTCATCCATGAGTAGAACAAATAGAAAAAGACTTAGACTAGACCTTGGTGCAAACCAAATATGACTAGGAAGTCCTTTGTCTCACCTCTTATTGTCCTTATGCTGGTTACCATCCTAATGTATTGCACATTCAAGTCCCAAATTTGTAATCATCACTTACCAACTATTCATGGTTACATCAACCACAGCAGAGTTGGCATAAGAAACAAATTGTTGAGACTAGAACAAGTGATTGTCTCCATAATACTATTATTTCCATTTGGATTTGTACAAGTATTTAAACCAAATTTATTGGGACTTGAAAATGAGGCTATCGATGCACTACCTAGTATTGTACACTTACAGATCATAAGTGAATGTCATTCAAAATATGGCAGTCTCACAAACTATATGTGAGAGAATATTGTTTGTCTTGGAAAATAGTACCAAATAATTGAATAATAGTCTTGTAACGTTTGCACTAAATACAAAATGGTAAACTAGGAGATGGCAAAAAATGCAAGGTTACATGCAACATTCTCATTTGAGCCTGTCATGTTTTTATCTTATACAAAATTCTTGTTCATCAGCAAATGCAATTGTACTATGCTTAACCATGTGTAAAACCAAGAATACTGCTGAAAGGTATTTTGGCAAATGAGTCTCATGTGGCTCTACTCTCTTGAAAATGGAAGTTCATTTTAAGCTGACTTTAAGAAACTATAAGCACCAGTTTACAGTAAAGTTGCACCATCCACATGTATAGATATTGCTTTGGCTTCAAGAACCAAATACATGCAATGGATTGTAAGGTGCAGCAAATTCCAACTAATTTTACACCTATCCATTACTAAGAGACTCTGGATTCTGAGTATGCCTTCTCTTCTAGTCTAAACTCAAAGTTTCCATTTTAACCCATGATATAAGGCATTATTTGCAAGCAGTATCAAAGAAATGAAATAAGCCTGGCTTCTGAATTTAAAAGGAAAACTAACTGATGCCAATAAATACAATGCAAACTCATAAAACATGTCTTTCTACATAATATCCATAATTCTTATATATCTCTCATCAAGAACAAACTATTGGAAGGCACCTATCCAATAAAAGGAAAAGGAAAGAGGAGAACCTGTAAAGCATGTAAGACTGCAGATTGAATGAATATCCTGGTGGTGGAAGGATCAATGACAGAATGAGATGATTCAGCTATCATAAACCTATGAAAGGCACGGAATGCCACTGCAGTTTCTGTACTCCAAGGAGGCAACCACTTGAAAGCCGAAACAGAAACTAGACAATCTTCAAATGGGCTCACTGCAGACTTCCCACCACCTGCCTCCTCAGTGGCACCACTTTTCAGAGTCAACCCACCAAGATACATTGAGCAGAAGGCAAGCAAATCAAGCTTCAATGCTTTCAATGTAAGTGGATCAAACAAAGCTGGATAAAATCTCAAACCCATCTGAACAACTGCCTTATATTTTCCCACCTCTTTACTCATTATCAATCTACTCAATAAACCTAACAACCAGTGAAGAGCGAGAAACCGGAAAACCAAATAATGATGTGTTTCCCTTGAAAATAGCATGAGTCTTTTGATAATCTCTTCCTCTTGCCCATCAAATGCATCAGAAAAATGGGAATACATGAGCAAAACACCATGACACAACAAAGGATCAAATGAATATATCATCCCAAATAACTGCACCTTCAACATGGAAGCCTGCAATTCTAAAGCAACAGCCATTGGCAGTATCATCCCCAAAAACTCCATCATACCACATGGCGTCAAAACCAGTGCTGACTCCAACAAAAATGCCAATGCCCTCCTCAGGTCCTTGTAATTCAGGCCCACACTGTTACTACTTATATCTTTGTTACTAATATTGCTACAACCACTGCTAGTTATACCACCACTACTACTGCTACTACTAGAAGTTGAATTCAAACCCACCAGGATTGACTGAGGCACATTGAACGGGACCAAAGGCACAGATGTAACCAAAATTGAGACATTATACTTCTTGGAATTGATAATGTTATAGACGATCCTAGCAAACAACAAAATGTAGGACTGAGAAGCGTGGGTTCTCTCACTCTGACACAAACTCCAAACGTGTCCTGCAACCTCAGAGAAAAGGCACGGATAGCATTTCTCCAATTCCCGTAAGCATTCGCAGGCCACCGCTCGCGTCTGCCGGTCTGGCCCGTGGTTGGGCCGATTGATAACTGTCAAGAGCAGCTCCACGAGGCTCTCCGTGCAACGTGGGCGGAACCTTGCGAGCACGTCCAGAGACACCAGGACCGAAGTAGTGGACACAAGGAACTGTTCTTTGAAGAGGTACGTGAGGGTGACTCCATCAGGAGGCGCGTGGAGAGCGGCGCGCAGGGTCTCGACAAGGCGGTAGAGCGTGTCTTCGTTGGTGAAGAAGGTTTGGGCGAACTCCTCGAGGAATAAGAGGAGAGGCAACTTGAGCGGGAAGTCCTTCTTGAGAAGAGAGACGAAGGCCTGGTCGAGAAGAGCCGGGATCAGGTGCGGGGATGTCCATCCATGGAGGGGTGGACCGCCCGGCTGGAAATTTTCGATCACTGACTCCCAATCCTGGGGAGAGAGCGCTTTTAATGGCGGCGGTGGAAGAGGTGGCGGCGGCGCGTCGTCGTTTTCCGTCATTTACTGGAAACCCAAACCTGACGGCAACGAAAGCTGCGAGGCTGTGCCGGCCGCAGAGAGAAATTACTGGACAAATATTGGTTTAAGGAATTGGGCAGATGGGCAAGCCTCTTAAGCCAATCTTTTAAATCACTTAATTTAATTTAACAAGCATTTTACCTATTGTTTAATTAATTAATTATTATTATTATTAATTTCTTTTATAAAAGTTAAATGAAAAAATGTTGATATGTATTAACTAAAGCTTTTTTTGTTCTTTTAGCATTACTCTGTATATTTTCATCTTTGTCTTTTTATTTTTTTAGACATTTGTTTAATAAATAATTAAGACAAATAAAATAAAATAAAGAAATGTGAGTGAGATAATTTCAAACTAAAATTATCAAAAAAATTAAAAATCTCTTTGTCAAAATTAGTTATAAATTGAGGATTTTTTTAAAATTCTTTTAATTATTTTTTTATTTGTAAAATTTTTATAATTTTATTTGTGAGTTATATTTATTCTAAGAGTGAAATCTAATTAAAATTATATAAAAGTAAATATGGAATCAAGATTTTGTGTAAGAATTATCACATCTATTTTATAAAATACTATGCTTATTATGTAATTTTTAATAATTATGAAATAATAAGAATTTCATTACAAGCATTTATATTTCAATATATGTAAATTTTTAGTATTCATTTTACTTTTTTTTTTTATTAAATATTTCATTTCCTAATAACTAGTATTAGAGCTAGGTTCTAAGGAGACCAAGCGAGTGCAATGACATTTGAAGAAGAAAAAGTGAGATTGACAAATTTGATAGTATTAATTTTAGTTTCTAAAATATGCAAAAAAAAAGATTAAATGTATCAAAAGAAATTAAATTAGTCTCTCTTAAAAAATAAACCAAAATTGATAAGTAAGACAAGAACTTATTGGATAGACAAATTTTGAAAATCATCTAATTCATGTTAGCTCGAATCGTTGCTTTTAATGTCCAAATAAAAAAGACAACCATATGACTAATAAAAGCATTGACTTATACATACGAAAAATCGTCTACTTCTAATAAGATATATTTGATGAGAAAATTATTTAATCTAAAAATGAAAGAGAATACCTTTGATACATATCATATAAATGAATTTAATTTGATTTATAATCAATTGAGTTTAGTAAATATAAATTTTGATGAATAAGTTAAGACTTTAGTTTTATTATCTTTATTATTGGAAAGTTGAAAGAGTATATGTTTGATTACTAAATACATTCTAAGTTGATACTGTTAGCACTATAGTTTATTTAATTATTGATGTTTTAAACTGTATAAAGTTTCTTGTTCATTTTTATTTTTTTTCAAATATTTTGTTTCCTAATAATTTCCTCAATGTAGAATATGACTTATTAATTTCTCAAAGCTAATAGTTTTAATCATTTAAAAACTTGTGATATTCAATAATAGATATCTATTATCTTAATTTACTTATTTATTTTTATGCATTTAATTCTAAATTTAATAAAAAAATAGTTCAAAAAGAAGTTTAAAGGTATCAAATTATTCATAAATATTCATTATTTTAACAAGCTAAATAATTAAAAATGAAGATTAAAGGTTTATTTATCATTTAATTGTAAAATCAATAACTATAAAAAAAAATGAGATATGATGATATTCAACTTACAAATATTTATTACCTTAAATAACAAAACTATAAAATATGGCCAAATACAAAGTTAAACTATATTTTGTAACATAATTGGTGTGTGTGTGTGTGTTGCCTCAAATAGTAAAATAGTGAATAAATAAGAATAAAGGTTCACCTAGAAATAAATTTCTATGCAACTAATTCTAAAACTAACAATTATAAAACAAATGAGATATATTGATATTTAACCAACAAATATTTATTACCTTAAATAGTAAAACTAGAAAAAATGGCCAAAAGAAGAAAAGATTAGAGCATCCACGTAAAAGTTATTTGTAATAAAAGATATTATATTCATATAATATGTAAATTTATTATATTTATTAAGAAGTATATTTTTATTTATTTTATTTAAATATAAGAAAATAGATTTAAATTATGAGTGTTTTGATAAAATAAATAATAAAAAAGGGTACTTTTTTTTTCTTTTAAAGAAAAAAAGTAAAAAAAAAAACTTAAATTATAAGTATTTTTTTCTATTCAAGGAAAAAAAGTAAATTTATAAATATTTTTCTGTAAAAAATAATAATAAAAAAAGAAATTTAGAATTATTTTTTATTTTTTAAAAATTATTATTTTATTTTATTTTTCTTAATTAGAAGTATTTTTGTGAATTTCAAAGATATATTTTAAAGATTGTTGACATAAATTTGGATAAATTATAATCTACTTTAGATTATAATTGAGTAAATTAAATTGATATTAAAATACTAAGAAATGTTACAAATTAATTATTATCTTAATATCAAATTAATATTAGATTTGTATGATGTATAGTTTTATTATATTTATTGAAAAATATTTTTCTATTTAAATATAAAAATAAAAAGAGACACATAATCTACAATCACAAGAATATATTCATTGTAAAAGAATTTATGACTTTATATTTATTTTCAGCATTATATTATTATAATTACTCACCTATAAAGTCAAGTAATGAAAATATAAAATAAAGAACATATTAAACATGATTGAAAAAATTTATAAACTTTTATAAAGGACAATTTGCTAGAAATTGAAGTAGATATGCATGAATCACGATGCCAAAAAACTGAACAACTAGCCACTATAGTCAAATTTAGACCAAAATTTAGAATAGAGAACATACCAGCAATTAATTGCCTAAAACAGCTATAAGCATCCCACCATGATCAAACCACAAAGTTTTTGATTTATTGCTTTTCTCTTTAACTCTAGAGAGTTTAGGACCCGCGTTTTCCGTTTTATCTACGCAAATTGTTGTACGAAGCTGAACAATTAGCCACGACAGTTTGTGTGAGCAGAAAAAGTTGAAATAAGACCAAGAGAGTTGAGATATGATTATTTTAGTAACATTTTTATCTTTTACAATACATTATAATTATGTTTTACAAGTAACTTGATATATTCTTAAGAATCCAAATTTTAAACTAAATTTTGCTGCATATATTTATGATTCCTAACATTCTTGCATATTATATATCCTCTGCAAAGAAGTACATGGGTCTTGATATCCAATTTACCTGATGCATATAAAAAAATAGCTGAACATAGCAAGAAGGCTAGCTTCTCCCCTCGGACAGATTCCAAATCCAAATATTTTTTAAAAACAAAAGCAATGTAACAACTAGAATATATGAGTATTCCAAACCAGATTTTAGGATCAAAGAAATGTAGAAATATAAATACCCGATACACAGAAAAAAGTTAACACCACTTTCCGAAGCAGGGACTACTTTCCACTAAGATTTCACATTCTTATCTTCATTCATACCATTTTCTTTGTCTTCATCACCAACAGCATCAGTGACCAAAGTAATTGGTCTTTGGTTGATCACTTCATCTATAATACCAAACTCCTTTGCCTCCGTTGGAGTCATAAAATAATCTCTGTCCATATTTTTCTGGATAATGTCTATTGGTTGCCCTGTATGCTTCACGTACAATTCATTCAGCGAATCCCAAACCCGAACTATCTGCTTTGTGTGAATTGTCATGTCCCTTGCTTGTCCACTGTACCCACCTGATGGCTGATGAATCATAATTGTTGCATTTGGAAGAGACTTCCTCTCACCCTTAGTACCCGCAGCCAGAAGGAGAGAAGCCATAGAAGCCGCTTGGCCCAGACAAATGGTATTAATTGGAGATCTTACATACTGCATTGTATCATATATTGCAAGGCCTGCACAGGAAATTCATTCAAATGTAATCATAACAGTCTGCTGAATCCCTGAGCCATGTCTCCTATACTGTGGATATGAGACAGCAAATATTTCAAGAACATAAATAGTTCAGCTCATGGTATGTCAAATCAGATTTTATCTGCATTACCCTAATTCCTTGATTCATACAACATCATTTTTAGGCTCACGATAAGAAATCAATAAGAGAATTTTGCATGATGGTGGTGAATTTTCAACCATCTGTTATCACCACCACCATGTGTTGCAACCATTGAGCTAAAAAAGTCAGATAGATATTCTGAAAAACCCTTGAAGGAGACTACCTGGAGCTCCCACATACATCATAACCAGAGTCACAAAGACCAAATAAAGACTAACACTGGAATGCCTTAAAGTCAGTAAATGCCATTAGATATATGCATCCCATCACAATCTCTAAACTGCAGTTCTTGGTTATCCCTGTGGGAGATTCAATGGTTCTTTCTCATTCGCATAAACCGGGTTCAATTAAAGTGGAGGTCAACAACACATCATATTACTAATTGGCTCTAAAATTCCACAAATAGTCAACCAATTCAATCAATGCTGAACTCAACAACTGAGAAGTGGGACATGAAATTCAGTGTAGTTGAAATCTTGAACACCCACCCAGCCATTACAAGAGAAGTAGATACCAGAAAATTATTCAAAACTAACTAGAAACAATGCGAAGCTGTGAGTCTCCTCCATTGTACCAGCATATTCCATCACATACGGAGATGAAATTTACAGTAAAATATTCAGATGGGAAGAACATGAAGTAACTGATCTACCAAATTAATCGCAGTGTGGGAATGCCAGAACTCCTTTTCATAGGTAATCAAACAATTTAAAAGGATACAGAGATTCATTTATAACTGGCCAAAACCAGGCCCCAGGGCATGGTAATCCCCAAGTCCTATGGAACAACTAAAATATATCTTTGTCCGTTGCTGCTAATTAGTCCCATCATTGCTACAGCTTCTTACATCATCCTTCAATCCAAAAGGTCAGGAAGAACAAGAGTTCTCCATCCAATAAAACCGAGCAAGTTGCAACCAAAAGAAAAATTAAAGCACATTAGCTTAAAAACCCCACACCCCAATAAATGAAAATCCTACAAAGAGTCATTCTATAACAGTTATAATGTCCCAATTGAAGTTAGATGAGAAACCATAGCATATACCCAGATGTACACATGCACATATACAATAAAAATAAAGTGAGTATGTATATGTTTGTACCAAAAACCCAAAAAAAAGAAAAAAAGAAAAGTAGGTATATATTACAATGAAATGAGCAGAAAAGAGGAAGAATAGGGAAAGGGAAAAGAAATTGGGGGAGAACCTGCAGTAACCTGGCCGCCAGGGGAATTGAGGTACATGTGAATGGGCTTGGAGGGGTTCTCGGATTCGAGGAAGAGCAGCTGGGCAACCACCACATGGGCCACGTCGTCGTTGATGGGGCCATTGATGCACACAATCCGCTCCTTCAAGAGCCTCGAGAAGATGTCGTACGCTCTCTCTCCTCGGGACGAGTGCTCTATCACCATCGGTATCAAGCTGTAGGCCCGAAAGCTGCTGGGCGTTCCCCTAAAACCAGCAGGGGATGATGAGTTCGGGCTTGGCAACAAGGGGAATTTGTTCCTGTTGGCGGCGGCGGAGGCAGATGAGAACAACTTGGCCCTGGAAACGAGACCCCTCATGGCGGTACCGGTCTTGAAACGGAGAGACCCCGGCGGCTGCGTCTGTGGATAGTGAGAAAAACTGGGGTTTAGGAGTTTGTTAATTTCACAGGTGCCTTTGATAGAGGTTGACATCAACACACCTTTAGATGGATGGCGCTCGGCGGGGGATCTCCACCGCTTCCTGCCTCTGTAATGTTAATAATGTATTCTAAATATTTCTAATTTAATATTAAATTTTCTTACTAAAGGGTTGGTTTTATTATATTGTAGATAGAAAAGGCTTGGAGGAGTTCCTCTTTTAACAGAAAAATAAATAAATATATAAATGATATATATATAATAATAATTATTATTATTAAGACTAATCTATCTAGGATTATGTCCTATTCCATGCAGCTCACCGAGTCCGCGTGTCGATTAAAGAAGCTGTATTTTGTGGATAAAAATTATATTTTACATATTAAATTTTAAGATATAATTACACTTTATATCTCATATTTTTATAAATTATTATAATTATATCAACAATTACAACTAATAACAAAAATATTTTTTTAATAATTAATAATTAATAAAAATTTTAAAAATATCATTAAAAATAACTTCAAAAATTCAAAATATCTTTACAATCACTCTTTTATTATCTTATATCTTACAACCAGGAGTTACTCTTTTCCTTTATTATCATCTCTATCCTTCTACTATTATTATCATTATTGTCTCTTTCTTCATTCTTTGTCTTAAATCTCATCTATCTAAATTTCATCTCTCAGACTTATTTTTTCTTTTTTCTTCCTCATCATTTCGGTGTCACCTGCTACTATCCTCTTTTTTTTTTTTTTTTTTGTGTTTAAATCTCTGCCTATCTTAATCTTAACTTACTGTCTATACTCTCCCCTCTTTTTCCACCACCACCTCTATTCACCTATAACTATTTTCTCATTTGCTCATCCTTTTATTTTTCGTCAACCCCTTTTAGTTTTTTATATAAATAAAAAGTAAAACTAAAAAATAAAGAAAAAAAAACAACAAAAATCATCGTTACTCAAATGATACGCTCATATTTTCCAACCATGGCAAGGCAAGCTTTCAAAGCTTCTATGAAAAGGTTTTCCTCTCAATCACATTGAAACTTAAAGAAAGATTCAATTTTTGAGTGCACAAAAGGAGCGTAAAGAAATTTGTAAATTGTGGCGAGATACTCTATTTGTGTTTTTGTGGGAGAAGGAGATGTCCACCGCCACAGAGTAGTGAGCACAAGAAGGCAACGAGAGGCTATACAAGGTCGTAAGGATGAGTACGGAAAAAGTCATTCTTGAAGTAGGTTGAGGATGACTCATTTCTAACATTTTAGATTATATATAAGGGTAAAAATCTTATTTGATAATTTCTAATAAGGATGACTCATCTGTTATTATAGTATACTTTTTATAATTTCTAAAAACTTGAAAATATGAAGTATTATTATGTCTTAAATTTTTTCTACTTGTTGTTTGTTATATATATATATATATTAATAATTATTATTATTACTATGTAACTTATTAACAGTGAATCAATAAGAAACATTATATTTTAATGTTGAATAAAATTAAATAACTACACCTTAATAACAAATAAATTTATAGTTTCTACAATAAGTAATAATAATAATAATAATAATAATATTAATATTAGATATTAGATATTATGTCATTGTTATAAAATTCATGCAATGTCATTTTAAACATGATTCATTTGAAATAATTGATTGAGTAAATATTGTTTTCATAATCATTTTTAACATAAACATTTTCATCAATATATTATAAAAGAAAATACCCAAGTGTATTCTAATCAAATTATGAATTACATAAAAAATAAGAATAATATATTTTTGCTTCTTAAAATAATGCAACACCATTTGGAAATGAATTAATATTTTACTCTAATACATGAAGCATTCTTTAATCATAAAACGTGACAATGATTGCATGTGATTGAATGGTTCTTCTCAACATCGAAGGCTTTGTTTTGTCTACAATTACACAAGTTATAGCACTCCCAATTATCAAATTAAGGGTGGATGCGAAAAAGGAGTATACTTGGAGTGAACCCAACATGATTTGAATTGAGTAAGGTTTAAAAAGTTATTAGAAAGCGAGATAGGCAAAGAGATCAACATAATTATGAAGGGATTGATAGGGACACTAAGTAGAAAGAGAGATAAAAGGAATATGAGAGAGAGAGAGAGAGAGAGAGAGAAGGGAAATGGGTATTAAAGAAAGAGGCGGATAATGTTTTATATGATAATTTTTTTTTTTAATTTTCACATGTCAATTTTCTCTTAAGAATTTATGTTAAATTTTTTTCAAAAAGCAAATCGAATAGCCTTTGTTAAATGCAACTATTATTTTATGTAAAATTAAAAATACCAATGATACTGAATAGACTATATTATTGGCCTTTTATTATTTTATTTTGTATGTAAAAACAAAATGTATGTTTTGCATTTTTTTTCATTCTTATTTTTTTATGTTTAGGCTGATACTTTTAAATATATAATAAGAGATAAGAGAAGTAATCATATTAATGGTATAAAAAAAAGTTAACTTAACTAATTACGTACTCTTTTATATGAGTTTAAGACATTGCTTATGTTTAAGTAGGCTAGTTGCGTGTATCAAAATTTTTCTTGTAATGTAAATAGTATGCACATTTATGGGGCAAAGGTGCAAAAATAGAAAAAGAAATAAAATAGTAGAAGCAGATAGGAACAACAAAATCTAATGTCTTGATATTAATTTAATCTAGTTCTAAAAATAATTAATGAGACTAATTTTACTAGTATAGTTAATTTAAATTTGAAATAAAAATTAATTGAGTGAAATTAAAATTGATTTTTGTTACTTGAAAGTCTTTTAAACTTAGATTTGAATTGATATGATTGAATGAAATTGAAATTAGTAATAAATTGGATTTAAATTTTTAGCTATAATTATTAATTTAGTTGATTTGAGAATCTTTTAAAAAATTTAGATTTATTTATATCCTTAAAATTTAAATCAAATTTATCAATATTTATACAATTAAAAAAAGTTATTATATAAAATTTTTTGGCATCATGAATTGCTAAGAATCAATGAGCTTTTTTTTCTTAACTTCTTTAATATACCTATTTATTAGGTTTGATTCTACCTATTATACAAGTTGTAAGTATCTAACAAAAAGTGTTAAAATAAATTTAATAAGTAAAATGACCTTATTCAACTTTAATAATAATAAATAAATATTTTAAGAAGTATATAAAAAATACATAAAAGAGAACTAATCTTAATAATGGTGTATAAAGAGTCGCCTAAACTAATTATGCTCCCTCAAGTGTGAGGCATTGTTAATGTATAGGTAGACATGTTGAATATTCCAAAACTTTTCTTATTATGCTAAGAATACTAAATAATATTGCATTAGGATGGACCAAAAAAAAAAATTATTACATTAAGATATTCATGCATCTATTTAGGTTGAATGCCTAACATGCCCACTAGTAGATGAGTGTGTAAATACTACAAAGCAAATACTGTAAGTAAGAAGAAAGTGGAAAGAAGCAATTGCTTCAACTAATATAGGGCCTTTTGTTTTTTTAACCCTTATTTTGTAATACTTTAATTTTCATTATCATAATCTATTCAACTGATTCATTAAGGAAAAAAAATGAAAGAGAAAACAACAAAATCTAATGTTTTGAAATAAATTAAATTTGTTTTCAAGCTTAATTTAAATTTGAAAAGATAAAAAATAGTTTAGTGAAATTGGAATTTATTAAAGTTATTTACATGATTGCTAGTTAATTTGTGAGCCTTTTAGACTATGATTAATTAATAAAATTAAAATTAAGTGATAGATTAGATTTAGATTTTAGATATAATTGTTACCTTAGAAATCTTTGAAAAAACATTAGATTTATTAATATTTCTAGAATTTAAGAAAAATTTATTAATATTGTTAGAATTGAAGAAACACTACCACACAAGCTTTTCTAACTTTAAGAATTACTTAAAAATCTATTTTAATAGTTTTAACTTTAAGAACAAAAATCTATATATGGAATTAGCTAGCACACTACCCGAGTTTAGAAATTTATTTTAATTTAATAAATATTAAGACAAAATCTAATTATATTGCTTTAGTTCTTGAAAAGTAACACGAGTTGTATAAATCTTATCTCAATATGCATAATCTTTTAATTTCTTATTTGTCATATTAAAGGTGATAATGCAAATAATGTTCATATTAAAGTCAATTTATGCTTTGAATGCATGCATAAAAGTGAGGAAGAAAGTTGTAATAATAAGGACAGACAAGCAAGCCCCTACATAAGGAAACAATATCTAGTCCTAATCTAAATATTAAAGGCTCAAGACTTGTAGTTCTAAATGTAGAGGATGGTAATTCCAATGAGCATATTTTGGGAGATTTAGTTAATAACTAAATAATACAGGACACATTGTTTCAAATCAATTTCTATAGGTTTCCAACTCTACTCGTTCGAGAACCTATTTGTCTAACAAAAATAAGATCCTTAGGCTAAATCCAAGGAGAATTTTACTATCAACTTGCCTAGCCCTTATCCTACTGATCTTTAGGGTACAAGGAAGGAAACAATTGTAACCCTTAAAGTGAATAAATTGGTGGAAAATACCATGGTTGACATGATGACTAAGCAAACAAGAAAGGCAAGTAATTTATCCTTAAATCAAACTACAAATTCCCCTACTAATAGGCCTAACCCAAATATTCCACCTCTTGTAACAATTTTTTCCAAGGCTTTTCATAAGCTTAGTAATGGTATTTCTTAAATCCACTTTAGTCTCTACCATACCCTTTTGATAGCTCATTTAATGGATTAGTTAGCAAGGAACCTTAGAGGAAAAAAGGTATTTAGGCTCATCCTTATTTTCCCTCTTTTATTTCTACTTATGGGCTTAATCCTATGCAAAAGGTTAACCTTAAACTAAATAATGAATCCTATGCAAGAGGTTAAGCTTAAACTTAAATTTATCCATTAATATAAAGGATGGTAGTTCATTTTATGTTCCTAAGTTTTAACCAATATTTTGGCTTGAAATATGAGTCGTGTGGGAACAAAAAAAACTTTTCGAAACACTAAAAGAT
>CM038486.1:4044480-4066351 GCA_021464305.1 Kandelia obovata | reverse complement strand
ACAAAAATCATCGTTACTCAATGATCGCTCATATTTTCCAACCATGGCAAGGCAAGCTTTCAAAGCTTCTATGAAAAGGTTTTCCTCTCAATCACATTGAAACTTTAAAGAAAGATTCAATTTTTGAGTGGCACAAAAGGAGCGTAAAGAAATTGTAATTGTGGCGAGATACTCTATTTGTGTTTTTTGTGGGAGAAGGAGATGTCCACGCCACAGAGTAGTGAGCACAAGAAGGCAACGAGAGGCTATACAAGGTCGTAAGGATGAGTACGGAAAAAGTCATTCTTGAAGTAGGTTGAGGATGACTCATTTCTAACATTTTAGATTATTATATAAGGGTAAAATCTTATTTGATAATTTCTAATAAGGATGACTCATCTGTATTATATGTATACTTTTTTATAATTTCTAAAAACTTAAAAATATGAAGTATTATTATTTCTTAAAATTTTTCTACTTGTTGTTTTTATATATATATATATATTAATAATTATTATTATTACTATGTAACTTATTAACAGTGAATAATAAGAAACATTATATTTTAATGTTGAATAAAATTAAATAACTACACCTTAATAACAAATAAATTTATAGTTTCTACAATAAGTAATAATATAATAATAATAATAATATTAATATTAGGATATTAGATATTATGTCATTGTTATAAAATTCATGCAATGTCATTTTAACATGATTCATTTTGAAAATTAATTGATTGAGTAAATATTGTTTTCATAATCATTTTTAACATAAACATTTTCATCAATATATTATAAAAGAAAATACCCAAGTGTATTCTAATCAAATTATGAATTACATAAAAAATAAGAATAATATATTTTTGCTTCTTAAAATAATGCAACACCATTTGGAAATGAATTAATATTTTACTCTAATACATGAAGCATTCTTTAATCATAAAACGTGACAATGATTGCATGTGATTGAATGGTTCTTCTCAACATCGAAGGCTTTGTTTTGTCTACAATTACACAAGTTATAGCACTCCCAATTATCAAATTAAGGGTGGATGCGAAAAAGGAGTATACTTGGAGTGAACCCAACATGATTTGAATTGAGTAAGGTTTAAAAAGTTATTAGAAAGCGAGATAGGCAAAGAGATCAACATAATTATGAAGGGATTGATAGGGACACTAAGTAGAAAGAGAGATAAAAGGAATATGAGAGAGAGAGAGAGAGAGAGAGAGAAGGGAAATGGGTATTAAAGAAAGAGGCGGATAATGTTTTATATGATAATTTTTTTTTTTAATTTTCACATGTCAATTTTCTCTTAAGAATTTATGTTAAATTTTTTTCAAAAAGCAAATCGAATAGCCTTTGTTAAATGCAACTATTATTTTATGTAAAATTAAAAATACCAATGATACTGAATAGACTATATTATTGGCCTTTTATTATTTTATTTTGTATGTAAAAACAAAATGTATGTTTTGCATTTTTTTTCATTCTTATTTTTTTATGTTTAGGCTGATACTTTTAAATATATAATAAGAGATAAGAGAAGTAATCATATTAATGGTATAAAAAAAAGTTAACTTAACTAATTACGTACTCTTTTATATGAGTTTAAGACATTGCTTATGTTTAAGTAGGCTAGTTGCGTGTATCAAAATTTTTCTTGTAATGTAAATAGTATGCACATTTATGGGGCAAAGGTGCAAAAATAGAAAAAGAAATAAAATAGTAGAAGCAGATAGGAACAACAAAATCTAATGTCTTGATATTAATTTAATCTAGTTCTAAAAATAATTAATGAGACTAATTTTACTAGTATAGTTAATTTAAATTTGAAATAAAAATTAATTGAGTGAAATTAAAATTGATTTTTGTTACTTGAAAGTCTTTTAAACTTAGATTTGAATTGATATGATTGAATGAAATTGAAATTAGTAATAAATTGGATTTAAATTTTTAGCTATAATTATTAATTTAGTTGATTTGAGAATCTTTTAAAAAATTTAGATTTATTTATATCCTTAAAATTTAAATCAAATTTATCAATATTTATACAATTAAAAAAAGTTATTATATAAAATTTTTTGGCATCATGAATTGCTAAGAATCAATGAGCTTTTTTTTCTTAACTTCTTTAATATACCTATTTATTAGGTTTGATTCTACCTATTATACAAGTTGTAAGTATCTAACAAAAAGTGTTAAAATAAATTTAATAAGTAAAATGACCTTATTCAACTTTAATAATAATAAATAAATATTTTAAGAAGTATATAAAAAATACATAAAAGAGAACTAATCTTAATAATGGTGTATAAAGAGTCGCCTAAACTAATTATGCTCCCTCAAGTGTGAGGCATTGTTAATGTATAGGTAGACATGTTGAATATTCCAAAACTTTTCTTATTATGCTAAGAATACTAAATAATATTGCATTAGGATGGACCAAAAAAAAAAATTATTACATTAAGATATTCATGCATCTATTTAGGTTGAATGCCTAACATGCCCACTAGTAGATGAGTGTGTAAATACTACAAAGCAAATACTGTAAGTAAGAAGAAAGTGGAAAGAAGCAATTGCTTCAACTAATATAGGGCCTTTTGTTTTTTTAACCCTTATTTTGTAATACTTTAATTTTCATTATCATAATCTATTCAACTGATTCATTAAGGAAAAAAAATGAAAGAGAAAACAACAAAATCTAATGTTTTGAAATAAATTAAATTTGTTTTCAAGCTTAATTTAAATTTGAAAAGATAAAAAATAGTTTAGTGAAATTGGAATTTATTAAAGTTATTTACATGATTGCTAGTTAATTTGTGAGCCTTTTAGACTATGATTAATTAATAAAATTAAAATTAAGTGATAGATTAGATTTAGATTTTAGATATAATTGTTACCTTAGAAATCTTTGAAAAAACATTAGATTTATTAATATTTCTAGAATTTAAGAAAAATTTATTAATATTGTTAGAATTGAAGAAACACTACCACACAAGCTTTTCTAACTTTAAGAATTACTTAAAAATCTATTTTAATAGTTTTAACTTTAAGAACAAAAATCTATATATGGAATTAGCTAGCACACTACCCGAGTTTAGAAATTTATTTTAATTTAATAAATATTAAGACAAAATCTAATTATATTGCTTTAGTTCTTGAAAAGTAACACGAGTTGTATAAATCTTATCTCAATATGCATAATCTTTTAATTTCTTATTTGTCATATTAAAGGTGATAATGCAAATAATGTTCATATTAAAGTCAATTTATGCTTTGAATGCATGCATAAAAGTGAGGAAGAAAGTTGTAATAATAAGGACAGACAAGCAAGCCCCTACATAAGGAAACAATATCTAGTCCTAATCTAAATATTAAAGGCTCAAGACTTGTAGTTCTAAATGTAGAGGATGGTAATTCCAATGAGCATATTTTGGGAGATTTAGTTAATAACTAAATAATACAGGACACATTGTTTCAAATCAATTTCTATAGGTTTCCAACTCTACTCGTTCGAGAACCTATTTGTCTAACAAAAATAAGATCCTTAGGCTAAATCCAAGGAGAATTTTACTATCAACTTGCCTAGCCCTTATCCTACTGATCTTTAGGGTACAAGGAAGGAAACAATTGTAACCCTTAAAGTGAATAAATTGGTGGAAAATACCATGGTTGACATGATGACTAAGCAAACAAGAAAGGCAAGTAATTTATCCTTAAATCAAACTACAAATTCCCCTACTAATAGGCCTAACCCAAATATTCCACCTCTTGTAACAATTTTTTCCAAGGCTTTTCATAAGCTTAGTAATGGTATTTCTTAAATCCACTTTAGTCTCTACCATACCCTTTTGATAGCTCATTTAATGGATTAGTTAGCAAGGAACCTTAGAGGAAAAAAGGTATTTAGGCTCATCCTTATTTTCCCTCTTTTATTTCTACTTATGGGCTTAATCCTATGCAAAAGGTTAACCTTAAACTAAATAATGAATCCTATGCAAGAGGTTAAGCTTAAACTTAAATTTATCCATTAATATAAAGGATGGTAGTTCATTTTATGTTCCTAAGTTTTAACCAATATTTTGGCTTGAAATATGAGTCGTGTGGGAACAAAAAAAACTTTTCGAAACACTAAAAGATTTTATATCTCATCATAATCCATGTATACTTGTTATTTTGGAACCAAAAATAAAAAAGGAAAAGGTAGCCAAGGTGATTTAAAATTTAAATTTTAAGTACGTTTATAACATTGACCTTATGGGTTTTTTAAAAGTTGTTTGGTTGATTTAAACATTTGATAAAGTGTGACTTAAGGTAGTTTATTAATCCTTACAAGCTATTCATACAATTTTCTTTGACCAGGATAAGACTTTTTAAATCCTCTTGTGTATTTATGCATATTGAAATGACCTATTTTGTGGTAGTATGTGAAGAGGTTTTAAATCAATTATAGAAGTTATTCCTTTTCCTTAGGTTTTGGTTGGTGACTTTAATGACATGATTTATTTATCTAAGAAGGGTGATAGCTTTTTAAAAATTGCTTACCACTATAGAAATTTTTATGAGCATATGGATTGTTGTCATTTGATTGATTTGAGTTTTTTTTTGGCTCCAAATTCACTTAGTGAAATAGTGGAATGAGAAGTTGGATTTTCAAGAAAGAATCGATAGAGCCTTTGTATCTAATTCTTAGCAGCTAATATTCTTGTAAGCAAGGTTATTAGCTTTATAAGATGACTTAATAAAACAAGAATACATAACCTTTCGCCTTGAAGCAATATGATTATTTTGTTAAGAGTTTGAAGGGCTCATTCAAAGATATTGGGAATTAATTTTTTTTCCTATACATGATGCCTTAAGGAGTATTCTTAGAGTGGCTTTAAAGTGGAATAAAAAGTATCCTTTACAAGTTGGATAGCCTACAACACAAGCTCATGAGACATAATTCAACTACTAATACACAACTTAAGGCTCTATTGATCATTTAATATAATGAGATATTGGGAAAAAAAAAGAAATTTACTAGTTCTAAAAATATGAAAGAGACAATCTTCCTTGGCAACCATAACACAATATATTCATTCATATACTATTTAAATACAAAGACAAAGTCATATTAAAGCCTTGAAGTTAAAGGAAGAGGTTGTGATTGATGACAATGAGAAATTTAAAGATGATGTTAGAGATTATTTTGTCAATCTTTTCTTAAGGCCTTCATAATGTGTTGCAAACATAGTAAGTACCTAATGGTTGAACATTCCACCAATGTAGTTAAGGAGCCTAGATGAGCCACCTTTTATGAATGACAGTTTTATGACTTTAAAACCTATAAAGTCCTTAAAGGCCCTAAATCATTCCAAGTGTTGTTTATCTAGAGATATTAACATATTATAGGCTTTCATCTTATCACATTAGTTCATAGTTGTTTTATTTTAGGTTGATTTTGAGAAAGTATCATTGAAACTCTCCTTGTACTTATACTAAAAATGGCTCACCTTGAGAAAATGAATAAATTTTGACCAATTTCTTTATGTAATGTTGTTTATAAGTTTATTGCAAAGGTGAATGTTAAGTGCCTTCACCCCTTGATGAGTTATTTGATCAACCTATTACAATTTAGTTTTATTGTTGGTTAATCTTTCCATAATAATATAGTTATTTATAATGAATAAAAAGAAAAAGAAAAGAGGAAGATGGCTTATATGATAAGGTAAATTGGTGCTTCCAATACAAGATCCTTAAGTCTTCACATTTTCCTCCACTTTTTGTTAATTTGGTGATGGATTGTGTAACTTCAATTCAAATGATAGTTACATGGAGAAATAAAAAATATTTGTTTCACATAATGTCTACTACTCCTTGGTAGGTTCCATTAATTGAATTCTTGGTTTTGTAAATGTTTAGAATTTGGAAAAATGCTTGGAGGTCCCTTTATTTCTTCATAAATGCAACCTAAGTTAATTTCAAGATATAATGAGCAAAATTTTGATTGGAGAAGAGACAACAGAGTATGAATAGCTTAGGAAACTTCTCTTGGTTGTTTAAACCTGTAAGGACGTGATTGAATAACAAATATGATAATCAAAGCAATTACAAAAAAGAAAAAAACACACCAATTTTTTTGTACATGAAAAAGCTCTCCAAATCAAAAGTGAAAAAACTATAAGACACTATAGTACAAAAACTATAATCAACAAGTGAGTACAATAAAGGTATATAACCTCAATTACATTAAATAAATTGAAAAATTCAATTTGGACCTGATAAGAGGCAAATGAGTTGACTAAAATAAACCAATTACATTTTATCAACCATAACTTAACAAGCAAATCTCAAAACAACAATTCAACCATTCAAAATAAACTTCCACATATCCCCTACTAGCTAACCAAAATTTAATTCAATTGGAATACTGATCAATGAAAATCAACATGATTTATCAAAACTATCAAAGATGAGAGAACATAAAGATACTAAAATTTGGAATTCTTAGTTCTAAAGAAAGAAACTTGCCTTTGTAGATCATTGAAACATAATCTAACCATCCACAATGAAGAAATATATGACATCTGACTACTAATCAAAATCAACTTGATCAAACCATAAATAACTTTCCCATTATGTGACTGATCAAAACTGTAAGCAAAAGAATGCCCATAATGTAGACCTATGAAATTGAAGAAATAATCGGACTTAGGTGCTTAAAACACGAACTCCATTATTTAAACTTAAGAATAAGATGTCCTATATAAGCTTTCCAAGTTTTAGCTTAATCCACTGCTTTCCTTTTTAACCGTAAGATATAAGAATATTGTCTCAAACTGAAAATTCTAGCAACTAACCAATGATCTCTTTTCCTTTTTTTTTTTTTCTATAACCTTTACATTTTTCTTAATTAAGTTTTTAATACCTAAAAAATAGCATTTATTCCCTTATTAAGTGTTTTTAGGTTATGAGCTAAAAACAAATACATTTGAGCTGTATCTCCATAATAATTGGATTCTTACACCATATAAGAAGGGACAAATAAGCTCAACAATTCTCCTTCTCTTAACTATATAGAGGTATGGGTCATCTTGACCAATGAACAACATAGCTCAAACTTCGTTGTTGACAATATTTTTGTCAACATATCAATAACATTATCGTCCATAAAATTATTTTCAATTGTTAGTTGTTTAGAATCAATGTCATTATGTATCCAATGATACCACACATCAATATTTTTTGACCTAACATAAAAATTTTGATTCTTACAAGGACAAATTGCACTCTAACTATTACAATACAACACACACTTTAGTTGTTCAAAACCAAGTTGCCTCCTAAATCTTTTCATCCAAAGCAACTTTGTGGCCTCTTTGGTTATAACAATAAACCTTGTCTTTGTAATAGAAAATTGATCAAACTTTTGCAACCAAGATTGCCAACTGATTGCTCCCTCTACAAGAGTAAAGAAATAACTTGAAATAGATTTTTTAAAATCAATGTTACCTGTCACATTTGAATCTATGTATCTAATAAGAGTAGACTTATTACTCCTAAAGCAAAGTCTCAAAATGGTAGAGTCTCACAAATATTTCAATATCTACTTCATTGCATTCCAATGCTCTTTAGCAAAATTTGAAAGGAATTGACTAACTATGTCAATTGCATGAGCTATATTAGGCCTTATACTCACCATTTCATACATCAAACTGCCCATAATTGATGCATAAGGAACTCTTTGCATCTCTTCCTTCTTTTTTTTTTTTATGGAAGGAAATTGGTTAATAAATAATCTAAAATATGTAATAAGAGTAATGCTTATCACTTTAGTCTTATCCATGTTAAAATTCTAAAGCAGCTTTTCAATGTATTGCTTCTGAGACGAATAAAGCTTCTTGTTTTTCCTATCCCAAGTAATTAACATAACAAGGATATTTTTTGTTGGTCCTAAGTCCTTCATGATAAAGGAGTTACTTAACTCTTGCTTCAACATGTCAATTTTAAAAGCATTACGACCAACAATAAGCATATCATCAACATAAAGAAGTAAAATGATGAAATCATCATTAGTGAATTTTTAAACAAAAACACAATGATCAGAATTAGTCTTTTTATATCCTTTCTCTGTCAAACAAAATTTTTCTTATATCACTGCCCCAAAATTTGTTTCAAGTCATACAAACTTTTTTTTTTTAACTTGTACACATTATCCTCTTTTCCTTTCACCTTAAAGTTATGTGATTGTTCAATATAAATTTCTTCTTCCAAGTCACCATAAAGAAAAGTTATTTTTAGATTCACCTACTTAATCTCTCAGTCTTGGCATGTAACCAAACTAAATATAACTTGAATGGAAGACATTTCACCATTAGTAAGAAGACATTTTCAAAGTTGATAGCTTGATTCTAACTAAATCCCTTAACAACCAATCTAGTAGTATATTGTGGACATGAAATTCTTATTCATCTTGTAAACCCATTGACTTTTCAAAGTTCTCTTATCCTTAGATAACTTGACTAACTTATAAGTAAAGTTATCATATAAGGATTTAATCTCATTTGTCATAACATTTATCTAGTGCTACTTGTGTTGACTTTTAATTGCTTTTTTATTTTTTTTATAGTACTTAGGTTCTTCCCCTTTAGTTAACATCACAAGCTCATCCAAAAAGTAAAAAGTATAAGGTACTAGAATTCCATTGGACCTTAATGGCTAAAATGGAGATAGAGGTATGGGTAGATGATCTTTTATGATAGTACAAGTATAAGGTACTAGAATTCCATTGGATCCCCATGGTTAAAATGAAGATGAAGGTATGGGTAAATGATCTTTTATGAGAGCATCAAAATTACTTGCACCTTACCTAATATGATCCTGCTAAAAATTCCTATTATGTTCTTGAACTTCAACTAAATCACCTGAAGGTCTGAGCGATTGACTGACTTCCCTAAAATGAATAAAATGGTAGACAAGAAGGCCATAAATCTCTTATGGGGGATCCTATACAATGATACCTGTATAATTCAACCAAAATTTCATCAGATGCTAGCCAACATTAACTATGATCATACGCCATTCTTTGTCTCTTACTTATCCTTAACTTTGGTTAGGAAAGTGTACTAAAAGGGTCTTATAACTAACTAGCATAACATTCATTATTTCTTTCAAAATTATATTGTTTCTCTTTGCTATCTCATTTAACTCCAGTGGGTACAAAAATGCGACCTCGTAAATAATGTCATCCTTTTCAATAAAATCTAACAACTAAGATTATACTCTCCTTTTTCTATCTGATCTAAATTTTTTATTTTTCTCACTTAACTAGTTTTCTACTTTACTCTTATACTTAATAAACATATTACACATTTCATCTTTATCTTTCAATAAGAAAACTCTAGTGTATCTGACAATATTATCAATAAAAGTTACATAAAATCATTTGTCACCTCTTGTTATTGTACTCTTTAAATTTTCCAAATCAGAATGGATTAAGCTTTATAATTCAATTTCTCGTTGTATTAATTTGAAATTTTTCTTAACTAATTTACCCTTCACTTGAATTTCATACTTACCCACATCACCTTATAAATTTTCAATCAAACCAACTGTTTTAACTTTTAAATATAAGGATCACTCATATGTCTTAATCTAGTATGTCATAAATTATAAAAGTCAATAATATAAGCATAAAACATATATGTATTTCTATTATTAATAGCACCACGTATATTTGTAATCAAAAGTTCTTACTCACAGTAGTCATTTCCCATAAATACATCATTTTGAGTTATGAAAATTATTTTTGACTTAAAGGAGACCTTTACTCTAACTTTTTCCAGTAAGGACAGATTAATGCAAATTTTAAGGCATAAAGCAAATCATTTAAGGACAACATCTTTTTTAAGGTGAGCTAAAAAAGAATTTTGTCGTTATTCAGAATAGGTGTTGTTTGGGAAAAATCGATGATGATAGGTCAACCCTGATGTTAAGGAATCAATATTGACCATGACCTTTAATTTTAGGGGTCAATATTGACCATTGATCGTTGACCATTAACCTTAAATTTTAAGAAGTCAATGTTGACCATTAACCCTAAATTTTACGACTTAAATTTGAACATTGATTATAGGGTAACTTTTGGGAATCAATGATGATCGTGTAGCCCTAATCTCAAGACTCTATAAATACTCTATTTATCTTGTAAGAAGAACATGAGCTACAAAAAATTGAGCAAATGGTAAAGGCAAGGTTGTCAGTTAATGAGAGAAAGAAAGAGGGCAAGGTAACCAACCAAGGAGAGTGTAGAGCCACCAAGGAGATGTAGTAAGGCAGTTGGCCAAAGAGAGTGTAGTAGTCCCCAAGGAGAAGCAACAAGGTGTAACCAAGCAAGGAGGAAAGAAACAAAGAGAGCAAGGTAACTGTCTACCCACACCAACAAACCCTCACTAAAATAGCCACCGCACTAGCAAGCCCTCACAAAGGTGATAGCAACAGTTGGCCACCACACTAGGATATCCAAGAGGCTTTCTATTCGACCAACAGTATGTTTTAGCACATCTAGGAGGCTTTCCAATAGACCAAGAGTATGTCCTTACTCATCTAGAAGGGTATACCAGCAACAATAGACATCCCTATAGGTCTAAGAGGGTATACTAGTACTAGCAGCACATCCAAGATGATATACCCGCACCAATAAACACCACTAAGGCAACAACCACAACAAAAAACACCACCAAGGCAACAACCACACCAATAAACATCACCAAATGTAGCAACAGGTGGTGCACTAGCAAACGATAATAGTGCATAGGGATAGCAATAGGGACGTGATCAAACAACAACAATAAGGGTGAATATCAGTAGCAACGTGAGCAAACAATAGTAGCATACTCAAATAGTAGGAACAACAACACATGTAGCATGTGTGGATAGCAGTAGACAATATTAGCATTGCACATGGACAGTAGTAGCAATGCATATAGACAACACCGACAACAGGTGAAATAACATCGACAACGAAGGAAGGATAAATTTATTGAGAAAAAGGGTGGGATACCCTTAGAGTGATCGGGAGATTATTGTAAGTGGTTAAGAAGTAATCATTCCATAAGTGGTTAAAATATGATCCTTCCAAAATTAGATTGTACCCTTGATAACAAGAGTAGATTGTGTGATTTAGGAGTAATCCTATTACATTATAGACATAGCTTATGCATTGTGGGTGAACCACGTACAAATTATCGTGTGTTCTTTGGTATTTGCATGTGATTGATATCCATATGGCTGTTCTCACAGAAAAAAGAGAAAAAAATTGGATCATTGGCTTTAATAAATTATAGAGGTTAAATCCAAGTTAATTTGTAAAAGGACATATCTCACGCTAATTCAGCCCCCTCTCAATGTGAGGCCTAAAACGATCCTCATCACTTACAGCTAAAAACATACAAATTATCATAAAAGACTTCTTTACCAAACCAAAATCTATTCAAAATATCTCTCTATAAAGGAACACTAGGACGTATGATGTCACTATATGTAAGGCTTCACCCTAAAAGGATTTAAGCAATTTTTCATTTGAAAGTACACATTTAACCCTTTTAATTAGTGTTATATTCATTCTTTTAGCCAAGTCATTTAATTGTAGTGCCTTAAGAGGTGTTCTTCAGTGCCTAATCCCATATTCTCTAAGTCATTGTACTCACCGTCATTATCAATGTAGACATAATTTAGCTTTTTACATGTATATGTCTCAACAAAAACATGAAATTGTTTAAACATGTCAAAGATTTGATCATTAGTCTTTAAAGCATAAACCTAAAGTTTCCTTAAGTGATCATTAATAAAAGTGATAAAATAGAGAGAACCACCAAGTAAGTGTACCTTTAAAGGACCATACACATTAAAATGCACCTACTTAAGCGATTTTGATTTCCTTAAATGTGGGTAACACTTGAATGTAACTCTATTATGTTTTTCAGCTAAATAGTGAGAATACTCCTTAAAAACTACACTCTTTATGTTTAGAAAATGATTTATCCTTATTAATCAATTAATCCCTTTTTCACTCATGTGATTATGTCACTTATACCATAATGTAGTGAAATTTGCCTTCTCAATTGCATTCACAACATCTTTAAAAATGGAAGCATGCTACATGAAATATAAACTAAAGCTCTGATAAGCTTTCATTTGCCATCATTGAAGATATTGCTAAAGCTCTCATCATCAATCTTTCTTGTTAAAATTAAATTCAAATAGATATTTGAGATATGTCTAACATCCCTCAATATAAGTTGTCCATTATTATTGGTTTTCAAGCAAACATCATCAATGGTAATAACTTCTGCTAAGTTATTATTACTCATTTTTAATGTCTCATAAGCACTAAGAGTATATGTTGTAAAGAATTCCTTTCTTGAAGTAACATAAAGGGAGGAATCACAATCTATAACCTAATTAGTCTATGTCAAATTGATCACATTCACATTATATACAATAACTAGGTCATTGGTACCATAAGTAAATGTAGTAGTAACACAATTATTATTGTCATTCTCTTTTTTTTTGGTTTTATCTCTTCCACTTGTAACAGTTTTTCTAAATATGACCGATCTTCATATAATAGTGATGCTAGACATTCTTGTACTTTGATCTTGACTTACTTTAACTTTGTACTTCTATTCTTTTTACCCTTTCCTTTTTCATAGCTCTCCCACTATTTTCAATGACCAAAACCTCTAATTTGGATAATGATAAACCTTAAGATTTTCTTCTCATCTTAACATTTAACACACCATCCTTTGTAAGATCTAGTGATAATATATATGTCAGAGAGAGAATTAACAAGTGAAATATGGAAAGTCTCCTAAAAATTAGGTAATGTCAAAGGCAAGCATAGCTTGAAAACCTTGTTATCAAACTTAAAGTCTGTGCTTGACAATTAATCAATGTGAACCTGAAACTTATTCAAGTTTTCAATAACTAAACTCCCTTTTTTATTTCTTAACTACATTATTTTCTTTAACAAGAATAATTTGTTATTACAAAACTTTTAAATATATAATGTCTCAAGCTTTCTCCATAAAGTCCATGCATATGTCTCACTATAAAAGTGATTATAAACATTATCATTAACAAATTTCTATATAAGACCATAAACCTATTGATGTTTAAAATCTCATTCTTTATTGATCTTAGACTCAAGTTTAGTAATAATATATAGTGACAAATGCAATTTCTTCACAAATAAGACATCTTTCATTTTACTTTTTTATATATGATAATTTGCATCATTCAAAAAAATCATTCTATTCACATTTAACTTTATCATTCAAATAAGCTAAACACACTAACTAGGCTTTAATACCAAAATAATGAAAGAAGGGTCAGTGAATTATGAGTAGCCTATGAGACTTATTCCACTTTCTTGAATCTATGAGAAGATGATTGAATAACAAATATGACAATCAAAGTAATTACATAAGAGAACACACCAAATTTTTTTTATGTGAAAAATCACTTAAAATCAAAAGGAGAAAAATCCCAAGACACTTTAATCCAAAAATCAACTATAGTATATTTAACAAGTAAAATAGAGGTATACAACTTTAATTACATGAAAAAAATTGAATGAATTCAATTTAAATCCAATAAGAGGCTAATAAGTTGACCAAAACAAACTAGTCATGTTCTATCAACCATAATTAAATAAGTAGACCTCAAAATAACAATCCAATCATTGGAAATCAACTTTTAGATGTCCCTTATCAATTGACTAAAACTTAGCTCAATCGAAGCATAGATCAATGTTCATTTACATGATTTACTAAAATTACCGAAGATGAGAGAATAAAAAGTTACTAGAATTTGGAACTCTCAATTTTAAAGCAAAAAACCTACCCTTTCACATCACCAAAACATGATCCAAGCATCCATAATAAAGATATATGTGTCTTCTAACTATAAAGTAAAAATCAACTAAACCAGACCACAAAAAATTATCTAATTTTGCAATTGATCAAAATTGCTCATACAAAAATACCCATAATATAAACCTATAAAATTGAAAAAAAAAACCCTGAGTTCACATTGCACAAAATAAAATCTCCACCATTCAAAATCAAGAACAAGACATCCTTTATCAGCTTTTTAAGTTTTAGCTTGATATAACAAGATATAAGAACAATGGCTTAAGATAAAAATTTCAGCAATCACCTAGCTTTTTTTTTGCTTTCTTTTTGTAACTTATTTATCTTTTTTAACTAGGTTTTCAATAGCCAAAAAGAGTTATTTATGCCCTCATTAAATTTTTTTGGGTTGTGGGTCAAAAACAAATACATTGGGGCTCTCACACGATATAAGAAGGGACTTATAAGTCCAACAAATTTAGTCAAAGCTAAGCAGATGAAAAAAAAACTTTGTTTTCCCAGCTAAAATAGCCATTTTTGTTCATCTGATTACTCAAACAATTTTCAATTATTTGATGCACACAACATTTATTACTATATCAGTTTGTGATGAAATTGATAGGTACAATAGACATTTTTATAGGGAGAAGGGGTGGATCAATGTAAGATCAATTTGGTGGCTTGGAAAGATGTTTACAAGCCAAAATGGGTTGGGGTCTTGGCCTTTGCATGACTCAAGGTACAAACCTTACTTTCCTTGCAAAGCTCAACTAAGAGGTTCTCAATGAACATGAAAAACCATGAATCAGAGTGATCAAGGCAAAATACTTTCATAATTATGACTTTCTTTAAGCCCTAAATTGCTCTAGCATGTGAACAACTATTTTAAATGGGTATGGTTTTCTTAGAAAAGGGCTCCAATTGAGTGTATGCTCTTTTTTCGTCACCCGCTTACTATAATTGGCACCTACAAAAGGTGTGGGTGAGATTGAGAGATAGTTAGCATGTCTTACATTGGTGTGTTTTTGCTTCACAAGTCTGAAATATCATATGTCAAATATTGGGCTTTGATTGTCTTTCTTCTATTTCCTTCAAATCTTGGATCAAGACTGGTTGCTCAAATTCTTCTTCTTTTGGAGTGGGGGTGATCCCATCAAATTATTTATATCCACTTATTGGCACCTATGGATTCGTGTTGCTATGCAAATGTGATTGAAGGGAAAGCACAACAGAAAATCAAATATTACAAATCTAACATAGAAATGCATTTGACCCATCCAAGTAAATAATCAATTCATTCCCAAATTGTCTATTTTTAAAAAGTATTGCCATTAACAATGAATCAACAAACAAAAGAAAGTTGAAAAATATCAAATTTAAATTTTCATTTATAGTCCATACCTATTATATTTGCTTGCAAGCTTTATCGTCGGCCAACCAACTTTTCCTGGCTCATGATTTTTAAGCTTGAGTTATTAAATATTAAAATGAAAAAAAGGTTATATATGGAAAATTAGTGAAAAGCTAATTTAAAAAGTAAGAAGTCTTTTCTCTTTTGTTGTTCCTTTTTAAGAAAACAAAATGAAAATTTGGGAGTAAATTTTATTCCTTTCTTTTTCTCTAAAGTTAGGAGTTTGGAATTTTTTTTAAAGAAAAAAAAGAAACTTGAGTTATATTTATTTTTTCATTTTAAATTTATAAAAATGGAATTTAAAAGTAATATTTTTTATTTTTTAAGAAAAATTAAGTAAATTTATTATTTCACTTTTAAATTTATAAAAATTATTTTTTCTCTTTTCAAAACAAAAAATTGAAATTTGGGAGTAATTGTTTTCCTTTGTTATCTTTAATTTTTGAATTAATGAAAAGTCATCACATATGTAAAATTAAATAAAAAAGGAAATTGAAAAATTTATTTTTTCCTATTTTTTCTTTTACTAAAATTTTTTTATTTTTTAAGAAAATGAGCAATTAATCCTTACTAAAGGGCAATATTCGTTGGACTGCTCTCTCTTCAAACACTTTTCATCTGGCACTTATCCACATTCTATATAGAGGTCAAAAATAGGAAACTATAATCACTCTCTCTACTCTTAGACAACCATCTCATCATAAATTATTAATTCTTTGAATTTAGAAAATAATTAAATCAATCACAAGGAACCTAATTAACACTCTTCATGTCTTGAGCAATTACAGTGATTATAAACGATTGGTTAAAGAAAATCCTTTAACAGAGTATAACTTCCCTATTCACGCAAATTATCCATGACTGTCAAGGAAGGGAAATTGTATTTTAGGAATTGAATTATTGTGTATACATTTATTTAAAATCTTGTTTATTTTGAGGATATTCTTACCAAATAAATCATTAATAATGATATTAAATAAGGAGAATTATATTACTTAGATGAATTTAATCCTTGATAGACAAATTCTATAGATGGCGCTAGTGTCAGAACAAGATAAATTTGGGTGTGGTATTCATGTTTTGCATATTTGAAGCACTTATTTTCACTATTGCATTCTAATTTGGGTGACTATGTTTTAAAGTGTGAGACTTGTATTTTAGCAAAAAGTCATTGTGTTCCATATCCTATAAATTCAAAATAATGTAAAATTTCATTTAAATAATTCATTAGGATATCTAGGGTATTAAACTCTTTAAGAGCCATATGATTGATAACTTTTAGGAAAAACTGCACTGAAATGACTTGACTTTATATGTTTTAGGAATTTAATTATTTTGTATACATTTATTCAAAATCTTATTTATTTTAGGATATTCTCACCAAAGAAATCATTGATAATGATATTAAATAAGGAAAATTGTATTGCCTAGATGAATTCAATCCCTGATAGAAAAATTCTATACATGGACCTAGTGTCAAAACAAGAAAAATATAGGTGGGGTATCGATCTTTCCCATATTTGAAGAACTTATTTTCACTATTATTTTCTAATTTAGGTGACTATGTTTGAAAGAGACTTGTATTTTAGGAAAAAGTAATTTTGTTGCATATCTTGTCAATTTAAAATAATGTAAAATTTCATTTAAATAATTCATTAGGATGTCTAGGGGTATTAAACTTTTTAAGAGCTATATGATTTATATATTTTGTGGATGACTGCACTCAAATGACTTGATTTTATATATTATAGGAATTGAATTATTGTGTATACATTTATTCAAAATCTTGTTTATTTTTGGATATTCTCACCAAAGAAATCATTAATAATGATATTAAATAAGGAGAATTATATTACTTAGATGAATTTAATCCTTGATAGACAAATTCTATAGATGGACCTAGTGTCAGAACAAGACAAATTTGAGTGTTGTATTCATCTTTTGCATATTTGAAGCACTTATTTTCCCTATTGTAATCTAATTTGAGTGACTATATTTTAAAGTGTGAGACTCTTATTTTAGCAAAAAGTCATTGTGTTCCAAATCCTATTAATTCAAAATAATGTACAATTTCATTTAAATAATTCATTAGGATGTGTGGGGGTATTAAACTCTTTGAGTGCTAGATGATTTTTAACTTTTGTGGATGACTGAACTCAAATGACTTCACTTTATATGTTTTAAGAATTGGATTATTCTGTATACATTTATTCAAAATCTTATTTATTTTAGGATATGCTTACCAAAGAAATCATTAATAATGACATTAAATAAGTCGAATTGTATTACTTAGATGAATTTAATCCTCGATAGACAAATTCTATAGATAGAGATAGTGTCAGAACAAGATAAATGTGGGTATGGTATTCATCTTTTGCATATTTAAAGTACTTATTTTCAGTAATATTTTCAAATTTGGAAGACAATGTTTTAAAGTGTGAGACTTGTATTTTAGTAAAAGGCCATTGTGTTCCATATCTTCTCAATTCAAAATAATATAAAATTTCATTTAAATAACTCATTAGGATGTCTAGGGGTATTAAACTCTTTAAGAGCCATATGATTGATAATTTTTATGGAAAAATGCACTAAAATGACTTGACTTTATACGTTTTAGGAATTAAATTATTTTGTATACATTTATTTAAAATCTTGTTTATTTCAGGATATTCTCGCCAAAGAAATCATTAATAATGATATAAAAGAAGGGAAATTCTATTACGTAGATGAAATTAATCCCTGATAGGAAAATTCTATACATGGACTTAGTGTTAAAACAAGAAAAATACAAGTGCGGTATCAATCTTTTCCATATTTAAAGAACTTATTTTCACTATTATTTTCTAATGTGGGTGACTATATTTGAAAGTTAGAGACTTGTATTTTAGGAAAAAGTAATTTTGTTGCATATCCTGTCAATTCAAAATAATGTAAAATTTCATTTAAATAATTCACTAGGATATCTAGGGGTATTAAACTCTTTAAGAGCTATATGATTTATATATTTTGTGGATGACTACTCTCAAATGACTTGATTTTAAATATTTTAGGAATTGAATTATTGTGCATACATTTATTCAAAATCTTATTTATTTCAGGATATTCTCACCAAAGAAATCACTAATAATGATATTAAATAAGGAGAATTATATTACTTAGATGAATTTAATCCTTGATAGACAAATTTAATAGATGGACCTAGTGTCAGAAAAAAATAAATTTGGGTGTTGCATTCATCTATTGAATATTTGAAGCACTTATTTTCACTATTGTATTCTAATTTGAGTGACTATATTTTAAAGTGTGACACTTGTATTTTAGCAAAAACTCATTATGTTCCATATCTAATCAATTCAAAATAATGTAAAATTTCATTTAAATAATTCACTAGGATGTCTAGGGCTAGTAAACCCTTTAAGAGCCATATGATTGATAACATTTATAGAAAACTGCACTAAAATGACTTGATTTTATATGTTTTAGGAATTAAATTATTTTGGATACATTTATTAAATAGCTTGTCTATTTTAGGATATTCTCACCAAAGAAATCATTAATAATGTTATTAAACGAGGAAATTGTATTACCTAGATGAATTTAATCCTTGATAGACAAATTCTATAGATGGAGCTAGTGTCAGAACAAGATAAATTTGGGTATGGTATTCATGTTTTGCATATTTGAAGAACTTATTTTCACTATTATATTCTGGTTTGGGTGATTATGTTTTAAAGTGCGAGACTTGCATTTTAGTAAAAAGTCATTGGGTTCCATATCCTATCAGTTCAAAATAAAGCAAAATTTCATTTAAATAATTCACTAGGATGTGTGGGGGTATTAAAATCCTTAAGAGCCATATGATTGATAGCTTTTATAGAAAATTGCACTGAAATGACTTGACTTTTTTATGTTTTAGGAATTGAATTATTTTTAATACATTTATTCAATACCTTGTCTATTTGAGGATATTCTCAACAAAGAAATCATTAATAATGTTATTAAAGGAGGAAATTGTATTACCTAGATGAATTTAATCCTTGATAGAAAAATTTTATCCATGGACCTGATGTCGGAACAAGATAAATTTAGGTGTGGTATTCATGTTTTGCATATTTGAAGCACTTATTTTCACTATTGTATTCTAATTTGGGTGACTATGTTTTAAAGTGTGAGACTTGTATTATGGGAAAAAGTGATTGTGTTCCATATCCTATTAGTTGAAAATAATGTAAAATTTCATTTAAATAATTCATTAGGATGTTTAGAGGTATTAAACTCTGGAAGAATTATATCATTTATATATTTTGTGGATGGCTGCACTCAAATGACTTCATTTTATATGTTCTAGGAATTGAATTATTGCGTATCCATTTTTTCAAAATCTTGTTTATTTTGAGGATATTCTCATCAAAGAAATCGTTAATAATGATATTAAATAAGGAGAATTATATTACTTATACGAATTTAATCCTTGATACACAAATTCTATAGATGGAGCTCGTGTAAGAACAAGATAAATTTGGGTGTGGTATTCATGTTTTGCTTATTTGAAGCACTTATTTTCACTATTATATTCTAATTTGAGTGACTATATTTTAAAGATTGAGACTTGTATTTTAGTAAAAAGTCATTCCTTTCAATATCCTATCAGTTCAAAATAATGCAAAATTTCATTTAAATAATTCATTAGGATGTGTGGGGGTATTAAATTCTTTAAGAGCCATATGATTGATAACTTTTATAGAAAATTGCACTGAAATGACTTGACTTTATATATTTTAGGAATTGAATTATTTTTAATACATTTATTCAATAAATTGTGTATTTTAGGGTATTCTTACAAAGAAATCATTAATAATGTTATTAAACGAGGAAATTGTATTACCTAGATGAATTTAATCTTTGATAGAAAAATTTTGTCGATGTACCTGATCTCAGAACAAGATACATTTGGGTGTGGTATTCATGTTTTGCATATTTGAAGCACTTATTTTCACTTTTGTATTCTAATTTGGGTGACTATGTTCTGTCTCTTATACACATCTAGATGTGTATAAGAGACAGATTCTTACCAAAGAAATCATTAATAATGATATTAAAAAAGGAGAATTATATTACTTATACGAATTTAATCCTTGATACACAAATTCTATAGATGGAGCTAGTGTAAGTACAAGATAAATTTGGGTGTGGTTTTCATGTTTTTCATATTTGAAGCACTTATTTTGACGTTTGTATTCTATTTTGGGTGATTTTGTTTTAAGGTGTGGGACTTGTATTATGGCAAAAAGTGATTGTGTTCCGTATCCTATTAGTTGAAAATAATGTAAAATTTCATTTACATAATTCACTACGATGTTTACAGGTATTAAACTCTTGATGAATTATATCATTTATATATTTTGTGGAGGGCTACACTCAAATGACTTAATTTTATATGTTCTGGAATTTAATTATTGTGTATACATTTTTTAAAAATCTTGTTTATTTTGAGGATATTCTTATCAAAGAAATCATTAATAATGATATTAAATAAGGAGAATTATATTACTTATAAGAATTTAATCCTTGATAAACAAATTCTATAGATGGAACTAGTGTAGAAACAAGATAAATTTGGGTGTGGCATTCATGTTTTGCATATTCGAAGAACATATTTCCACTATTGTATTGTAATTTGAGTGACTATATTTTAAAGTGAGAGACTTGTATTTTAGTAAAAAGTCATTGTGTTCCATATCCTATCAGTTCAACATAATGCAAAATTTCATTTAAATAATTAATTAGGATGTGTGGGGGTATTAAAATCTTTTAGAGCCATATGATTGATAACTTTTATAGAAAGCTGCACTTAAATGACTTGACTTTGAATGTTTTAGGAATTGAATTATTTTTCATACATTTATTCAATAGCTTGTCTATTCCAGGATATTCTCACCAAAGAAATCATTAGTAATGTTTTTAAACGAGGAAATTGTTTTACCTAGATGAATTTAATCCTTGATAGAAAAATTTTATGCATGGACCGCATGCCAGAACAAGATAAATTTGGGTGTGGTATTCATGTTTTGCATATTTGAAGCACTTATTTTCACTATTGTATTCTAATTTGGGTGCCCATGTTTTAAAGTGTGAGACTTGTTTTATGGCAAAAAGTCATTGTGTTCCATATCCTATTAGTTGAAAATAATGTAAAATTTCATTTAAATAATTCACTAGGATGTTTAGAGGTATTAAACTCTCGAAGAATTATATCATGTATATATTTTGTGGATGCTACACTCAAATGAGTTGATTTTATATGTTCTAGGAATTGAATTATTGTGTATTCATTTTTTCAAAATCCTGTTTATTTTGAGGACATTCTCATCAAAGAAATCATTAATAATGATATTAAAAAAGGAGAATTATATTACTTATATGAATTTAATCCTTTATAAACAAATTCTATAGACGGAGCTAGTGTAAGAACAATATAAATTTGGGTGTGGTATTCATGATTGGCATATTTGAAGCACTTATTTTCACTATTGTATTCTAATTTGAGTGACTATAGTTTAAAGTGTGAGACTTCTATTTT
>CM038486.1:4011056-4021494 GCA_021464305.1 Kandelia obovata | reverse complement strand
CACAATGACTTTTTACAAAAATACAAGTCTCACGCTCGAAAACATAGTCATCCAAATTACAAAACAATGGTCAAAATAAGTGCCTGAAATGGGATACAGATGGATACCACAGAAAAATATGTCATGTTCTGACACTAGACCCATGAATAGAATTTGTCCATCAAGGATTAAATTCATCTAAGTAATACAATTCTGGTTATTTAATATCATTATTAACGATTTGTTTGGAGAGAATATCCTGAAATAAACAATATTTTCAATAAATGTATACACAATAGTCCAATTCCTAAAACTTATAAAGTTCAGTCATATGAATGTTGTCATCCACAAAAGTTACAAATCATTTAGCTCTCAAAGAATTTAATAACCCCAGACATTCTAATGAATTATTTAAATAAAATTTTACATTGTTTTCAATCTGTCTCTTATACACATCTAGATGTGTATAAGAGACAGATCCTGAAATAAACAATATTTTCAATAAATGTATACACAATAGTCCAATTCCTAAAACTTATAAAGTTCAGTCATATGAATGTTGTCATCCACAAAAGTTACAAATCATTTAGCTCTCAAAGAATTTAATAACCCCAGGCATTCTAATGAATTATTTAAATAAAATTTTACATTGTTTTCAATTGACATGAAATGGAACACAATGACTTTTTGCTAAAATACAAGTCTCACGCTCAAAAACATAGTCATCCAAATTACAAAACAATGGCCAAAAAAAGTGCTTGAAATGGCATACAGATGGATACCGCACAAAAATATGTCATGTTCTGACACTAGGCCCATGAATAGAATTTGTCCATCAAGGATTAAATTCATCTAAGTAAGACAATTCTCCTTATTTACTATCATTATTAACGATTTCTTTGGTGAGAATATCCTGAAATAAACAATATTTTCAATAAATGTATACACAATAGTTCAAGTCCTAAAACATATAAAGTCCAGCCATTTCATTGCTGTCATCCACTGAAGTTACAAATCATTTAGCTCTTAGAGAATTTAATAACCCCAGGCATTCTAATGAATTATTTAAATAAAATTTTACATTGCTTTCAATTGACAGGAAATGGAACACAATGACTTTTGCTAAAATATAAGTCTCACGCTAGGGAATATGGTCATCCAAATTAGAAAAAAATTGTCAAAATAAGTGTTTCAAATGGGAAACAGATGCATACCAGACCAAAATATGTCATGTTCTGACAATAGTCCCATGAACAGAAGTTGTCCATCAAGGGTTAAATTCATCTAAGTAATACAATTCTCCTTATGTAATATCATTATTGACGATTTCTTTGGTGAGAATATTCTAAAGTAAATAATATTTTCAATAAATGTATACACAATAGTTCAATTCCTAAAACATAAAAAGTTCACTCATTTCAGAGCTGTCGGCCACAAAAGTGACAAATCATTTAGCTCTCAAAGAATTTAATAATCTAAGGCATTCTAATGAATTATTTAAATAAAATTAAACGTTGTATTCAATTGAAAGGAAATGGAACACAATGACTTTTTACTAAAATACAAGTCTCACGCTCGAAAACATAGTTCTCCAAATTAGAAAACAATGGTCAAAATAAGTGCTTGAAATGGGATATAGATGGATAGCACACAAAAATATGTCATGTTCTGACACTAGGCCCATGAATAGAATTTGTCCATCAAGGATTAAATTCATCTAAGTATTACAATTCTCCTTATTTAATATCATTATGAACGATTTCTTTGGTGAGAATATCCTGAAATAAACAATATTTTCAGTAAATGTATACAAAATAGTTCAACTCCTAAAAGATATAAAGTCTAGTCATTTCAGTGCTGTCATCCACAAAAGTTAGAAATCATTTAGCTCTCAAAGAATTTAATAACCCTAGGCATTCCAATGAATTATTTAAAAAAAAATTATTTTCAATAGACAAGATATTGAACAATGATTTTTTGTTAACATACAAGTCCCACGCTAGAAAACATGGTCTTCCAAATTAGAAAACAATGGTCAAAATAGGTATTTCAAATGGGAAACAAATGAATACCACACAAAAATATGTCTTGTTCTAACTCTAGGCCCATGAATAGAATTTCTCCATCAATGATTAAATTCATCGAAGTAATACCTGTCTCTTATACACATCTAGATGTGTATAAGAGACAGTTCTTTGACAGCTAAATGATTTGTAACTTTTGTGGATGACAACACTGAAAGGACTGAACTTTATATGTTTTAGGAATTGAACTATTTTGTATACATTTATTGAAAATATTGTTTATTTCAGGATATACTGACACGGCGACCCGCGAGTTATACTCTCAAACCCGAAGCGTCGCTCTTCCGCTCTGAATTTAATCCTTGATGGAGAAATTCTATTCATGGGCCTAGAGTTAGAACAAGACATATTTTGGTGTGGTATTCATTTGTTTCCCATTTGAAATACTTATTTTGACCATTGTTTTCTAATTTGGATGACTATGTTTTCGAGCGTGAGACTTGTATTTTAGCAAAAAGTCATTCTGTTCCATTTCCTATCAATTGAAAGCAACGTAAAATTTTATTTAAATAATTCATTAGAATGCCTAGGGTTATTAAATTCTTTTAGAGCTAAATGATTTGTAACTTTTGTGGATGACAGCACTGAAATGACTGGACTTTATATATTTTAGGAATTGAACTATTTTGTATACATTTATTGAAAATATTGTTTATTTCAGGATATACTGACACGGCGACCCGCGAGTTATACTCTCAAACCCGAAGCGTCGCTCTTCCGCTCTGAATTTAATCCTTGATGGAGAAATTCTATTCATGGGCCTAGAGTTAGAACAAGACATATTTTTGTGTGGTAGTCATTTGTTTCCCATTTGAAATACCTATTTTGACCATTGCTTTCTAATTTGGAAGACCATGTTTTCTAGCGTGGGACATGTATGTTAACAAAAAATCATTGTTCAATATCTGTCTCTTATACACATCTAGATGTGTATAAGAGACAGTTCTGACACTAGGCCCATGAATAGAATTTGTCCATCAAGGATTAAATTCATCTAAGTAATACAATTCTGGTTATTTAATATCATTATTAACGATTTCTATGGTGAGAATATCCTGAAATAAACAATTTTTTCAATAAATGTATACAAAATAGTTCAATTCCTAAAATATATAAAGTCCAGTCATTTCAGTGCTGTCATCCACAAAAGTTACAAATCATTTAGCTCTCAAAGAATTTAATAACCCTAGGCATTCTAATGAATTATTTAAATAAAATTTTACATTGCTTTCAATTGATAGGAAATGGAACAGAATGACTTTTTGCTAAAATACAAGTCTCACGCTCGAAAACATAGTCATCCAAATTAGAAAACAATGGTCAAAATAAGTGCTTGAAATGGGATACAGATGGATACTGCACAAAAATATGTCATGTCCTGACACTAGGCCCATGAATAGAAGTTGTCCATCAAGGATTAAATTCATCGAAGTAATACAATTCTCCTTATTTAATATCATTATTAACGATTTCTTTGGTGAGAATATCCTGAAATAAACAATATTTTCAATAAATGTATACAAAGTAGTTCAATTCCTAAAATATATAAAGTCTAGTCATTTCAGTGCTGTCATCCACAAAAGTTACAAATCATTTAGCTCTCAAAGAATTTAATAACCCCAGGCATTCTAATGAATTATTTTAAAAAAATTATTTTCAATAGACAAGATATTGAACAATGATTTTCTGTTAAAATACAAGTCCCACGCCAGAAAACATGGTCATCCAAATTAGAAAACAATGGTCAAAATAAGTATTTCAAATGGGAAACAGATGGATACCACACCAAAATATGTCATGTTCTGACACTAGGCCCATGAATAGAATTTGTCCATCAAGGATTAAATTCATCTAAGTAATACAATTATGCTTATTTAATATCATTATTAACGATTTCTGTGGTGAGAATATCCTGAAATAAACAATATCTTCAATAAATGTATACACAATAGTTCAATTCCTAAAACATATAAAGTTCAGTCATTTCAGTGCTGTCATCCACAAAAGTTACAAGTCATTTAGCTCTCAAGGAATTTAATAACCCCAGGCATTCTAATGAATTATTTAAATAAAATTTTACATTGTTTTCACTTGATAGGAAATTGAACGCAATGACTTTTTGCTAAAATACAAGTCTCACGCTCGAAAACATAGTCATCCAAATTAGAAAATAATGGTCAAAATAAGTATTTCAAATGGGAAATAGATGGATTCCACACCAAAATGTGTCATGTTCTGACACTAGGCCCATGAATAGAATTTGTCCATCAAGGATGAAATTCATCTAAGTAATAAAATTCTGCTTATTTAATATCATTATTAACGATTTCTTTGGTGAGAATATGCTGAAATAAACAATACTTTCAATAAATGTATACAAAATAGTTTAATTCCTAAAACATATAAAGTGCAGTCATTTCAGTGCTGTCATCCACAAAAGTTACAAATTATTTAGCTCTCAAAGAATTTAATAACCCTAGGCAAAAGAAGGAATTTCCTAAGCAAGTTAGATCAGATTTAACACAATAATTACTCATTAATCAAAAATAAATTCAATTCAACTTATATAGACTGACGATCACAAAGTTTAAGTTTTTTTAGTACTGACTAAATTTTCTAACATATAAACTAATATTTTTTAAAAACATATGTTAATGGTTTATAGGTTTATCTTTTATATGTTACATTAGGAACCAAGTTAATTGTTAATATTTATCTAACTTTTGTAATTAATTTAAACTCAAAGTAGTTAAATTTAAACGTTTTAATTATTATTTTGAAAAATAAATAGTTTCATATTTATCTCTAATTATATAGAGTACCTTAAGAATAATTTCAATAATATGATCATTGAGATAAAGTCTTTTATAAATGAAAGGCTTTTCTTCCAAACCATAATGACCCAAATGAAAACGAAATCATCGTCAACCTAATGTTCAATAAAGGTGTAATGACCATGCTTGAATGGAGTGATGCTTGATTAACGCCACTACCTCTCATTTGAAAGAAATTGGAGTCAATGTTTAATTGATCTTTATTTCCACGGATCAAGGAGTCACTTTGCTATAAAAATTTTGACTAATTTTTAGGCTAACTTTTACTTGTATTTGGGGTTAATTAGTAGGTCTTATAAATTTAAGAGTTTATCTTAGACAATGTAAAAGCTTTTTCTAACATCCAAAGTTACTATAGCTTCACTTTGTTTCACAATAATGTCTCTTAACTTTTTTCGATACCAACCTCTTTCTCTTGTTCTTTTCCTTTTCCTTTTCTGTTCATTTTTGGTTTCTTTCAAATGGTATTTGAGTTTAAATGATCTTGAGGGGCCTCTTAAAATCTATATTTGGGTCCAAAAAATAAATCTTTCTTGTCATCTTGTTGCTCTTACTTTTTGCAGCATCCCATCATCTTATAGCTCTTGTTTTTTTGTAGCAAATCATTTTTTGTTGCACTTCGACCACCTCTGCTACACTCATATTTTGCAACAACGTTACTGCACTTTGAACAACTTTACTACATTTCTCAGGTTTTGCCCTAGTACAAAACCATTGGCATGAAAAAAGTTTATATTTTTTGGTGGAAGTGTTTACAGAAAAAGCCATCCTTAAAGTTAATTCTTCCACATTAATAAAAGGTAAGGGCTTCCCAACACCTTAGTGCAATTGTCTCCTAAATTTGATCCAAGAATTATAGAGACTTTTTTAGATAATGGAGTCATGCAAGAATTTTGATCTGCTTTCGACCTAAGCCAATTCCATTTTCGTTTTTCCATCATTATGTTCCTCACAACATTAGAAAATCTTAAAAGTCTCAACTTTTAAGAATTAGTTATGTAAAATATCACTTTCATTATCATTCTCACATTAAAAACATCACATGAACAATGAAATAGGAGAATTCTGGTATCAAAGTTTGGGTACATAAGAGAAACCAAAATAAAAAGTCTCATTTACTTACATCACTAAACTAACATAAATAAATTAAACAAAAAATAAAAAGATAAACAAAAATAAAGAATAGGGACGTTGTATTTAAATCAATAGCTACATAAAGGAATAAATATTCTACCATTCATTACATTTGTCTTAGTCTTGTGACTGAAGCAAAGCTTTGGTTACCGCATACCTCAATATAAGTCAATTCTTTTCATTCTCTTTTAAATTTTGTCCATCTTCCTTTTTGTTACACTAATAGAAACCTAAACAGCAGTTGCAATGACTCATGAAATGCATGTGACAATGAGCACCAAAGTTAATCAAGCAAAAGAGAGAAGTCATTAGGCAATGCAAGGAACTAAAAAATATCAACACGCTCAAACTCATGCATTTAATTTATTTTTAGTGCACACATATGACGTTTAAAATTGTGACGGATCTTGAAACCTTTACACACATAGCACACAATCAATTCATGAAGTTGAAACTTTTATCACGTTGTTCACACGCACTAATTGCAAACATAATACCCCCAATAGAACTGCTTGCACTAGAAACACAAAACACTAACCACAACAAGATAAGTGGTCTATACATGGACTGAGATCTTCATTATTTCATTAGCATGAAAAGCAAGTAATGACAACTAGGTCCAACCAAGTGTGGTTCCAACAGGCCAATAATCCTCTGTATATCCCCTATTGTTCTCCAAAGAGCTAGTGGTGCACTTCTTGATATTGAAGTCATTTGATTTATGGAATTTACTAAAGCTAAGAATGGCAAGCTCAAATCCCAATGCAAGCAACTGTGAAAAAAAGATTCCTAACCAAAAAACATCAAGAAAGCAGCAGCATCGAGACAGCGTTTAGCCGCCACTGCTGCATTTCCAGCCTCTACCTGGACCCTATTACAAAAACTAAAATTAAGCACAGGAATAATTTGAATTAATAAAAAATGAAATTTAACATAAGCTTAGTATCTATTGTTTAGCGTATCAGGTTTAACTATTACGATTAAAGGCACCAAAAAAAATTGAATTCGAAATCCCTCGAAAATTGATCAAATAAAAAAAGGAAATAAGGTGGAATAAAAAATTACATTCAATAAAATTAAATGGAATTAAGGATATGCTTAGGCTTTGAAGTGAAAACCTGGTCGATGGCAGTGATGGAAAGGAAATCTAAGGAGAGGAGCTTTCAGGAGTCACTAATGGTGGCATCAGAGAAAAAAAAAACAAAACAAAAGAAAAAGAGAGAGGTGGTGGGTTATGGATAGTTGCAAGTGGACAGGGGAATTACCAAGCAAAAACTAATGAAAAAACCAAAAGTCCTGTTTCATGCACTGTCAACCTTTATTTTTACTACTTAATGGTATGATTTTACTATTTATTGTATTTTATATGTTTGTCGTTTTAATCTTATTTTTGTCAATAATAATTATTTTTTTAATCTAAACAAAAATTGATATATTAAATAAATACTATTAATACATTAATTTATAAATAATAAAACATCCAAAATATGTTATATTTTCATTTAAAATAAAGATTAAAATACTACACATTTATTAAAAAAAATTTATTAATTTGTATAATAAAATACACATGATAACAAAACTAACATTAAAATACCAAATTATTGATTTTGTTAGAAGTTTGCAATGTGAAATGATACTCAAGACATCAATACATAATTATTATTTGACAATGTGAAATGCTATCGAGATGACTTTGTTCTTGTTTTATCACATTGTCCCATCCAACTACCTTAACTCATCATCTATTCCATATTTCCTTAGGTATGTAGAAGTATACGCAACAAACAAAATGAACAACAAAACAAGAACAACGATGAAAAAAGACAAGTTATGAACTAAAAAATAAACAAAAGACCAAAAGCACAAGAGAGCCGGTACCAAAATTGACCATGAAACTAACCTTAAAAGTTATTGTAAAATAAATTAGATGATAATAGCTGAATTTAGTTAAGAATTGAAATGTTGTGATAAGAGAATAGAGTTTAAAGTTTAGAAAAAATCACAATTGTTAACAAGTTTGATATTTTGATAAAATAAGCAAAATTTTAAAATTTGTCAAACCAAAAAATGTTATTTATACTAAAGTTCTAATGAGAATGAATTTTAATCTTTGATTAAATAAAAACTCCATTTTAATTCTAATAAAATTTCATTAAAATAATCACATGATTTTTAATTAAAATTAATAACTAAAAATAATCAAAATAACAAAATAAATTAAAAGTTGACATTTCTTTGTTGTAATCCCTAGGTGAAAGAACGTTATCTTCGACGAAAAGATCTTAAAATCTATTAAATAGAAATTAGGATCAGTTCTTTTTAATTAAACTCTCTTTTCTATCTAAGTGCCCTTTAATTTGTTGGATTTCTTCGATGACCTTCTTGTTATACATTTGCTTCACATAATAATGATTTCCACTTTAAAGAAAATTATTCTTGAGTTACGAAGAATTGAAGAATTTCCTAAATTATAAGAATAAATACTTTAATACATCAAGTCTTTAATCTTTTGAAATTGTAATAAACTTTTGCACTATAACTATCACTAGATTAATAATTCACACCACTATAACAAAAGATGTTTTAATGGAACTAAAATTCTTTATCGTAATAAAATCAAGATAAAGGATTGATAAAGAATCAATAAGATCCTGAGACTAAATAAACATATGAATTCAATTTTTGAGTTAATAAGATCTATCGATATTTGATATCACCACAATCATAATCATTCATAATAACATGATTGTATATTCATTAACACATTAGTAAATTACTTGGAGTACCTCAAATTCTTTATTCATTTGGACTTGCAATTGAGACTTTTTGCACATGACTATTCATCAAATTAATTGATGCTAATAACAAAGGTGTTGATTTTGGGACTAAATTTTCTTGATTCTAATAAAATCAAGATAAAGATAGGTACAAAATGAATAAGATACAAACACTTATAAACATTTTAGATTCAATTTTTAGGTTAATAGGATCTACCCAATATATTGATATTCACCCCTAGTCACAATCTTTATAATACATGATTGTATAGTAATGTTATATTCCTCATTAACATATTTATTTAACACATGAGAAATCTCTTTACTCAATCATAATGGATCAACAATTAGTATTTTATCTTTTTTTTTTTTTTTTTTTTTTGACTAATCTCCTTGTCATCCTCCTTAAACATTACTTTTTGCACTATAGGGACTCTCTTTAGATTGGATACAACAGTTGATATCCTCTTCCCTCTTCAATATATTCATACATATACAAGCGTTTCTAAAGTTTTCTCTTCTTTATAAACTTTCCAAAGTCACCATTATTGCAAGTAATAGTTAAGAGTGATGTTCCCTTTTGTTGCACATAAATATCAAGTTTTGCCAAGTTACTATTAGCTTTTAAAAAATATCTTGACTAGATGGTTAATTTCATACTAGATCATGCTAAATTTTACCCTTTCACTCATTCAAATAGTCAGCAACATTCCAATACTGCCCTTAATATTTTGGGCAACTCTTTTTAATTACTTTTTTTTACTTATTCAATTATTCTAAAAGCCTTTATTTCCATCTTCATTAAATTTTTCATACTTTAATCTCATAAGCTTTGTATTGCAAACTTTTTTTTAAACTATTTAAATCATATTATTAGTACCATCTTTAAAGATTGAATAAACAAACACACTTTCATTGCATTTATAATGAATTGATTCAAACAAACCAAGAGAAAAAGGGAGTCAGTTGTTCATTGATCTTGTTTAAATCAACTTGATAAAATAATTATTGAATGATGCATTATACTTCCCTAACAGATTACCTTGTTGCTTCAATGAATAAAAGTTTCTCATACAAATTTATCATATAATTAGTAAGTAAAAATTGTTTCTATAACTTTCCTTCATTTGCAATTATGAAAGTTATAATTAGTATGGCATTATACACTTATGACAACATTGTCAGTTTTAGACTTACAGGTTCACAAAACCGGGCCAAAGAAAAAAAATATAGCAGTAAGCATAAGACTTTTTTTCTTTTCCTTTCACTTTCTCAGCTACCAACAAGAGATTACACGTCCAAATCATAAAAAAGAAAAGGACAAGCTTTAATTCCTTACAAGAACCATCGATGTTTTACAGCCAAAAATGAAGGCAAGAAATAACAAATAATAAGGAAAACATTAGCTTTAACTAATTAAAAACACAAGCAAACACGGACATTAGATAAAACAATACTTATCTGTCTTACCTTTTACGAAAATGAACTTCTTGGCCCAAACCGGAGAGATGGAAGAGGAAAAAAAAACATCAAACAATTTTAGAACAAAGCTAACAAATTTTAACAGAAAATATTTTCCCAACAAAGAAACAAAGCACCAAACATAAAGAAAACAATATATCTCGTA
>CM038486.1:3929631-3940808 GCA_021464305.1 Kandelia obovata | reverse complement strand
TATATTTATTTCAAATTTGACACAGTCCATGCAGCTGAACTGTAGTGATTATGATTTTATTGAAGTGCATTTAATGAACTAATTAAAAGTACATTGTTTGGCAGTCTTGCTAGTTAGGCAGGAAAAATTTTGATAACGTAAATTACTTGAAGCATGTTATTTGCGGCTGAAAACTGAGCTTATGTGCTCCTTTCCCACCCTTCTTCTTGAGGGATAGAGAAAACTGTAGTTTGTTGAATTTTAAGATTTTTGACTGGGTTGGAAATTTTATGTTTGATTCAGCGAGATTTATGCTGATGCTAAGTTGAGTTGATGATGTTTGTAAGCAGTCTTTGTACAAATTAATTTGGATGTCTTTATATATAGGTCAACAAGATACAAGAATAAGCCACGCTGCCGCAGAAGTGAACCCACGCTGCGCCGTAGGGATGCCGCAAGAGTGCCCCAAGCAGCGCCGCGTGCTGCCACAGCTGTTGAGGCAATCCGTTGGGCTGCGGCATGAGGCCGCCTAGGCTGCTCTGCGCGCTGCTGCAGCCATGGAGGCGCACCGTAGAGGTACCTGCGGGTAGCGCTGTGGGCTGCCGCAGAAGTTCCCCCAGCCTTTGCTGGGGTAGGCTGCACGCGGGCTGCCGCAAAAGTCACCCCAGGCTGTGCCGCGCGCTGCTGCAGAAGTGAACCCAGGCTGACCGTCGGGCTGCTGCAAAGAGGTACCAGTGGCAGCGCTGCGGGCTGTCGAAGAAGTTCCCCCAGGCTGCTTTGGGGTGACCTACCCCACGGGCTGCCGCAGAAGTCACCCCAGGCTGCGCTGCGTGCTGCTGCAGAAGTGAACCCATGCTGTGTGGTTGGGCTGCTGTGGGAGTGCCCCCAGGCAGCTCTAGCACTGCTGCAGAAGTTCCTTCAGGCAGCTCTGCGCGCTGCCGCAGCCGTGGAGGCGGCCATCACGCTGCACGCAGAGGTACCAGGGCGTGACTAGGGTGACTTCCCCTGCGGATGCCGCAGAAGTCACCCCAGGCTGCGCTGCATGCTGCCGCAGAAGTGACCCCACGCTCCGCCTTGCGGCTGCCGCACAGGTACCAGCGCGCCGCCGTGCTGCCGCAGCCATTGAGGCAATCTGTTGGGGCTGCCGCATGAGGCCGCCCAAGCTGCTCTCCGCGCTGCCGCAGCCATGGAGGTGCGCTCGTTGGGCTGCGGTAAAGGTACCATTGGGCAGTGCTGCGGCTGCCGCACAAGTTCCCCCAAGCTGCGCTGGGGTGACCTCCTCCGCGGGCTTCCGCAGCCGTCATGGCAATCCGTCGGGCTGCCGCATGAGGCTGCCCAGGCTGCTCTCCGCCACAGTTCTACCAGCCATTTCAGTGTGCTTCTGCTGCCGTGGAGGTGCGCTGTCAGGCTGCCGCAGAGGTACGAGCGGGCAGCGCTGCAGGCTGCCACAGTAGTTCCCCCTGGCTGCGCTGGGGTGACCTTTGCCACGGGCTGCCCCAGCCATTGAGGCAATCCGTCAGGCTGCCGCATGAGGCCGCCGAGGCTGCTCTGCACGCTGCCGCAGCAGTTCCCCCAGGCACTTCTGTGCGCTTCCTCAGCTGTGGAGGTGTGCTGTTGGGCTGAAGCAGAGGTACCAGCAGGCAGCACTGTGGGCTGCCACAGAAGTTCCCCCAGGCTGTGCGGGGGCGACCTCTCTTGCCGGCTGCCACAGAAGTCACCCCAGGCTGCGCGGCGTGCTGCTGCAGGAGTGAAGCCACGCTGCGCCGTCGGGCTGCTGCAGAGGTACCAGTGGGCAGCTCTGTGGGCTGCGGAAGTTCTCCCAGGCTGCTTTGGGGTGACCTACACTGCAGGCTCCCGCAGAGGTCACGTCAGGATGCAATGCGTGCTGCCGCAGAAGTGAACCCACGTTGTGATGTCGGGCTGCTGCAGGAGTGCCCCCAGGCAGCTCTGCGCACAGCTGCAGAAGTTCCCCCAGGCAGCTCTGTGTGCTGTCCCAGCCGTGGAGGCACGCCGTGGTGCTGCCGCAGAGGTACCAGCAGGCTGTGCTGCAGACTGCCACAGAAGTTCCCCCAGGCTGCGCTGGGGTGACCTCCGCTGCGGGCTGCAACAGAAGTCACCCCAGGCATTTCTGCTGCAGCAGTTTCCCCGGGCAGCTCAGCACACTGCCGCAGCTGTGGAGGCGCACCATCGCGCTGCCACATGAGGCCGCCCAGGCTGCTCTGCGCGCTGCTGCAGCTCTTCCCCCGTCCACTTCTGCGCGCTGCCGCAGCCGTGGAGTCGCACTGTCGATCTGCCCTGGAGGTACCAGCGGGCAGTGCTGCAGGCTGCCGCAGAAGTTCCCCCAGGCTGTGCGGTAGGGCTACAGCAGAGGTACCAGCGGGCAGTGCTGCGCCTCGGCAGTTCCCCGAGGCAGCTCTGTGGGCTGCCGCAGCTGTGGAGGTGCGCCGTCAGTCTGCCGCAGTGGTACCAGCGGGCAGCACTGCGGGCTGGTGCAGAAGTTCCCCTAGGCTGCGCTGGGGTGACCTCTCCGGCGGGCTGCTGCAGAAGTTGTCACAGGTTTTGAGCAAATTTTGGTTTTTAGCTGACGGATGTCTAGTTCGCATTCCATTAAGTAATCATAAGCATAAGGTTTATTCTTATGTCTTACTTATGAATGTAGTTTATGTCTTCTTAAATCATTTTTGGCTTTATCACCTTAATGCAATTAATTATAGTAGAAAAAATATGTAAGTCTTTGTTTAAAGAAAGTAGAATTTTAATGATTTAATGACATGAAAAACCAAATTAGTGTAATTTTTATTTTGAGGTATCTCAACTTGAACAAGGTGTTCAAAGTTATTGCTAACATGATAGAAGTTGGTATAAGAGGAGTTTTGAGTTAGGAAAAATGTCTCATTGTATTTCTCGACAAAAAACTCAATAAAGCAAAGTAGAAATATTCAAACTTATGATAAAGAGTTTTATATTGTGGTTTAGTCATATAACTATTAGAGGGACTATTGTTTATTTTAAGAGTTTTTTTTTTTGTTTTGTTTTCTGATTATCAAGTATTGTATTATTTGAATTCTTAAAAAAACAAAAGAATAAAAAATAAAACTAAGCATGCTACATGGGTTGAGTTTCTTAATGAGTATTCTCCTGTACCTAAACATTACTTTAGTGTAGAAAATAAAGTTGCATATATTCTTACTTGAGCTGTTTGTACCCTTTAAATGATCAATGTTTATATCATAGGATTTGAAAGATTACATGAAAAGTACCTTACATATCTTGATTTTGGCTATATATTTTAATTTATTAATGATGGAAATATATTGATTTGTAATTTATGATAGTTATTTATTTAGAGCTAACAAGTTATACATATTTTGTACAACATTTTTTGACTTTTTTTTATGGGAAATGCATACTAGTGGGTTAACTAGTCATTTAAAAAGGGATAAGACCATTGCACTATTTGATGATAGGTTCTGCTAGCCTTGCTTTCAAAAGAATGTGTCTAAAGTGTGTCATAGTGCCACATTTGTCAAGTTGCTAAAATTAAAAAGCATAACACTAGTTTGTATACTCAACCTCCTATTTCATATCCATACTAGTGTGATGTAAGCATGGATTTATCCTTGGTTTGTCTATAATAACTTGTGGTCATAATTCTATTCTTCTTGCTGTTGACAAATTAGAATAGCTCATTTCATTTTCTAAAATAAGTCCACTAATGTATCACAAGTTGCCAAGCTAATTTTTAGACAAGTTATCATTTGCAACTAAAGTAGTTAAATTGATCAATTATTTTGAAATTTTTATTTGCATTATACCCTTAAATAGATAGTCAAACTAAGGTAATTAATTAAAAATTTGGTGATTTAATTTTATCAACTATTGAATTTAAACATAATAATTCTATTAATAGGTCCACTACTAAAGGTCCTCTTGAGATTATCTATGATTACAGTCCATGCACACCTATTAATCTTATTCTCCTTCTTCAGACATTTTTTCTTTTTAATCTACTAAAAACTTTTCCAAGTATATTCATAATTTGCATGTTAATATCAAACATAAAATTACTTTAAGTAGTATTGATTATAAACTTGCTACAGTACAACTTTTAAGAAAAACATTTTGATTTTGTCATGGTTTGAATTCATTTTGAATGTTTGCAAATTGCATGCTCAAGTTATAGGTTTCTACTCCATCATTAAAAAACTTAGACTTAGTACATATTTACTTAATTTGCCTAATGACTTTAATATTAATTTTATCTTCAATGTGGAGAATATATTGTCTCAATGATGTACTTTTGAGCTTTCTTTTTTTCCTTTTAGTCTTGTTACATAAATTATTATGCCCAAGATGACATTAAGAATATCTTGAATGATGAACACATTGCTTTTTCTCAAAGCATATTTCAACACTATTTTGTCCAATGAAAAGCATCTCTAGCTTTTGATGCTACTTGGCTTCCTTAAGATACCTTTCGTTTATTAACTCCTACTTTGCTAGATGCTTAGGTCGCATCTAAATCAATAAAATTGAGTTCTCTTCAATTAAAGGTAAATGATGCAGTAACTGATGAAGGAAGATATTTCTTATTCTATAGGACCTTATTTTGTGCCTAATTAGGATACCTTTTTTTAGAATATTTTCATTCACACACTTATTATAATTCTCTTATTTAAAAATTTTTTATTTATATATTTAATAGAATTTTCTTATTTAAGATATTTTTAATTCTTATTCAAATTATATGGGAAACTTCCTCATTTTTAGTATAAATTTTCTTTTTTTTGTTATTTTCATTTTTTTCCTGTAACTCATTTTATAAATAAAATTTAACATTAACTTTGTCAATCAGATTATTCATTAATTATTTAGTTTAATTTTAGGATAAATCTCTGAGTTTAATTTGAGTTTTCTGGTAAATTCTTGTGCTGCTCTTTTATTATATCATTTGGTTCATTTCTATTCTACATCAGTTTAGTTAGAGACAATTGCGACAAGGCAAGAGCAAAAAGTCTAAAAATAACTTCATTTTTCATTGAATATCCATTTAAGTAATTTATAATTATATCTCAAGTAGTAAAAAATCATATATACAGGGAATGCAACAAAAAAAAAAAAACAGAAGTAAAGTGGAAGAAAAATTCATTTTACAGTTACATAATGAGTTTGTCCCTCTTTATCATTGACATTCTTGCATGCATTTTAAAAAACTATAGGTACAAGTAATGATGACAAAAGATTATAGAAAAAGTTTTGACTGATCATTCAAATAAGGCAATAGTCATGCCAACAGAGGCATACTTTGGTTCAAAAGGATGCCTGTAGGACTGACCATGCATGCAGTACGCAAGAAGCGGAGGTGGTGTGTTAATTCAATGCCTCCCCTTTTTGTCTGTGCACTGGATAGTTAATAGATTTTAAGATTTTTTGTGGTTACCGTTTAGATATTTTTTGTGTAAAAACAATACTTTAAATGTACAAGTAATGTACCATACGAATTTTAGATTCTAGACTCTAGCCTTAGAAGCATAACCTTAACAATAAGGTGGGTGCTTGCTGGAATATATGGTCTAATCAATTGTCATGATTCCTTCATGGATATTTATTGCATATATCTATAGGGCATGAATATGTTGTCATGATGCCTTCATGGATATTTATTGCATATATCTATAGGGGATAAATATGTAGTTATATTGTGCTTTCGAAAACCAAAAACCAAACAGCAAAAAAGGTCATTCAATTGGTAGAAAGAAAAAAGAAATAATCTTGTGTGGACATGCTTCTCTGTATAACAATTGCAAGTGAAAATCTCAGCTACCCAAAATTAGTATTGAGTATGCTAGAACATCGAATCTCAACCATCAAAGAAATTATATGAAGAGAGTTTAAGTGTTTGATAAGTATAAATAAGATTATGAAGTTATACTTTCTATAACTTGGTGGAGACCTTAGCGTAAAGAGCAACATAATGGGTAGTCCTAAAAATTTGTGAAAACCAAAGGCAAAGTGTGATTCTTATTACAAGATAGTAATTTACTGCACAAAGAGCCTTACTGGGGATATTGGTGGTATTTTTCAGGTAAGTGGTCACTAACTTTTAATTGAAGTTCTTACATTCTTTTCTTCTTTTTTGTCAAAAAAATTTGCTAATTGCTATTTGTTAGGAAGGTTACACATTTTTTAATTATAGGGTTTTGGCAAGTTCATAAACCGATTTTTTTTACCCATTATCTATGAAATTCTTTCCTTGAGTACTGTTGATCTTTAATCTTTGTGATCTCTTATGTGCTTTGCTTTCCTATCACTTTAAGGGTATCTCACTTTGTTTTTCAATAAATTTATTAAGAGTTTATGATAAAACCTTTCCTAGAAAACAATCACTTAATGTGTACAGACTACTAGAGCAAACTATAGATCTTATCCATCTTTTGTTGCCAGTGTTGTTTCACTTGTTGTCGGTGTTGCCTGGACATTATGCTAATACTATCTGTAAGCGTTGCCATTGCTATCCGCGCGCACTGCTAATGTTGTCTTCATACACTGTTGCTATTGTTCGTGCGCACTGCTAATGTTGTTTGTTGTTATCCATACGCATTATTAATGTTGTTCATACGCACTATTGTCTGTATATGTTGTCATATCTGTTTGCTGCTGTCTATGTGTGCTGTTAATGTTGTTTGCACGCGTTGTTACTGCTGCCTGCTATTCGCACTCATTGTGCCTGTTGTTCGCATGTGTTGTGCCTGTTGTTCGCATGTGTTGTGCCTATTGTTTGTACCTGCTATGCTTGTTGTTTGCACAAGCTATGCCTTCTATCCCCATACGTTACGACTGCTGTTCACGGGCGCTATTCTTGCTAGGAGAAGATCTATATTTTTGCTTCTAGTAGTTTGTACACATTGAGTGATTGTTCTCTAGGAAAGATTTATCATTAAACTCTTGATAAATTTATTGAAAAACAAAGTGAGATACCCTTAAAGTGATAAGGAAATCAACTCTTTTGATCGAGAGGATTATTGTAACTGAACTTAAGGAGTAGTCCTTCTACATGTTGGGTTAAGAAGTTGATTTTTCCACAACCATACTGTAATCTCTTGATAATAAGATGTGAACTTGTGTTGATTTAGAGGTTATCATATCATACCGCGTGGACGGTAACTCACACATTATAGCGGTGAACTACATTAAACATTATCATGTGTTTTTCAGTATTTGCATGTGATTAATATCGTACGATCTCACTCTCAATTATCATGGCAATTGATTAACCATCATTATTCCAGCAAGCACCACGCTTATTGTTAGGTTATGCTTTCTAAGGCTGGAGTTAGAATCTAAAATTTCGTATGGTACATTACTTGTACATTATAAAGCACTGTTTTTACACGAAAAATATCTAAACGGTAACCACAAAAAATCTTAAAATCCTATTAACTATCAGTGCACATGACAAAAAAGGGGAGCATGAATTAACAAACCCACCTCTGCTTCTTCGCGTACTCCGCATCCATGGTCAGTCCTACAGATTACAGGATTCCTTTTGAAACCAAAGTATGCCTGTTTTGGGCATGAGCTCATTCTTATTTGAATGATCATCAAAAACTTTTTCTATAATTTTTGTTCATTTCAATTATCTTTACCGTAATAGTTTTTTTTAAAATGCATGCAAGAATTGCCAATTGATAAGAGAGGAAAGAACTCATTATTGTTAACTGTAAAATGAATTTTCTTTCATTTTGCTTCTTTTTTTTTTTGTTTGCATTCCCTGTATATATTGATTTTTACTACTTGAGATATAATTATAATACTTAAATGGATATCAATAAAAATGAAGTTGTTTTTAGACTTTTGCGCCTTGTCGCAATTGTCTCTAACTAAAACTAATGTAGATAAGGAAATGAACCAATGATATAATAAAAAGAGCAGCACAAGAAATCTACCAGAAAACTCAAAATTAAACTCAGGAGATTTATCCTAAAATTAAACTAATAATTAATGAATAAATCTGATTGACAAAGTTAATGTTAAATTATATATTTATAAAATGAGTTACAGGAAAAAATGAAAATAACAAAAAAAGAAAATTTATACTGAAATGAGGAAGTTTCCCATATAATTTGAATAAAAATTAAAAATATTCTTAAATAAGAAAAATTCTATTAAATATATAAATAAAGTTTAATAAGGGAATTATAATAAGGTGTATGTAATAAATATTCTAAAAAAAGGTATCCTATTAGGCACAAAATAAGGTCCTATAGAATAGGAATTATCTTCCTCATCAATTACTCATCATTTACCTTAATTGAAGAGAACTCAATTTTATGATTTAGATGGACCTAAGCATCTAGCAAAGTAGGAGTAATAAAAAAAAGGTATCTTAAGAAGCCAGTAGCATCAAAGCTAGAGATGCTTTTCATTGGACAAATAGTGTTTGAATATGTTTGAGAAAAGCACATGTGTTCATCATTCAAGATATTCTTAAGTGTCATCTTGGGCATAATAATTTATGTAACAAGACTAAAAGGAAAAAAAGAAAGTCTCAAAAGTACATCATTGAGGACAATATTTCTCCACATTGAAGATAAATAATATTAAAGTCATTAGGCATTAAGTAATATATGTACTAAGTCTAAGTTTTATAATGATGAAAGTAGAAACTATAACTGAGCATGCCAATTTGCAAACATTCAAATGAATTCAAACCATGACAAAATCAAATGTTTTTTCTAAAAGTAGTGTACTGTAGCAAGTTTATAATCAAAATTACTACAAAGTAATTTTATTTGATATTAACATGCAAATTATGAATTATCTTTGGGGAAAAAGTTTTTAAGAAGATTAAAAAGAAAAATGTTGAGAAAGAGAATAAGATAATAGGTGTGCATGGACTGTAATCATAGATAATCTCAAGGACCTTTAGTAGTGGACCTATTAATAGAATATTATGTTTAAATTCAAATAGTTGATAAAATTAAATCACCAAATTTTGTAATTACCTTAGTTTGACTATCATTTAAGGGTATAATGCAAATAAAATTTCAAATAATTGATCAATTTAACTACTTTAGTTGCAAATGATAACTTGTCTAAAAATTAGCTTGGAACATGTTACATAGTGGACTTATTTAGAAATGAAATGAGCTATTCTAATTTGTCAACAGCAAAGAAAATAGAATTATGACCACAAGTTATTTAGACAAACCAAGGATAAATCCATGCTTACATCACACTAATATGGATTTGAGAATAGGAGAGTTGAGTATACAAACTAGTGTTATGCTTTTTAACTTTAGCAACTTGACAAAGTTGGCACTATGACACACTTTAGACACATTCTTTGAAAGCAAGGCTAGGTAGAAACCTATCATCAAATAGTGCAATGTCTTATCCCTTTTAAATGACTAGTAACCATAGTATGCATTTCCATAAAAAAAAGTCAAAAATGTTGTACAAAATATGTATTAACTTGTTAGCTCTAAATAAATAACTATCATAAATTTTTTACTTAATCAATGTACATATATATGATATACACGAATAGTCATAATAGTTGTGAATATTTTGGAACTAAGACATATTAGCGTTCATGTTTTGCACAATACTTTTATACTGCTTTAATTTTGGTCCATAAAAATTATTTGTTAGCTTTGTTTTTGTCATTAATATTATGTTAAGTAATGCATTAGAAATAATTTGTGAATTAGATCTTCATGAATATCATTATAAGAATATTTATTAATGATTTGAGAGTTAGTCATGCATTTTTAAATTATTATGAATATTAGTGGTTTTGTAAAGAAATCACATAAAATATTTATTTTAATAAATTAAATGAAAATAATATATTGAATTGACATTTAAAATTTTAGATTTCCTTATACCGACAATTATGAGAATTTTATGTTTTAATTATTTTATTCATTGTTTTATTGTAAAGTATATATTAATAAAATGCATGTAGCGACCTTTATTTTATTTGGAAAAGGTTGAATTTTATATTTATATGCGTTTAATTATCCTTGTGGCAATTATATGTGTGTGTATGTGTGTTTCTTGCGTTGGTCATAATGAAATTCTTTTATATATTATAATGCATCATTACTGTATTCTAATATTATTTGGTTGACAATTTTTCATGGATTAGAAAAGAATAAGGTCTTTTTTGACTTTTATAGTGCTATGGATTTTTGACTCGGCATTTCTATTATGGATCAACAATCTATTTCCCACATAATTTAATTTACATTAACTGATAAAAATTGCTTTATAATAATGAGACCAATCCAATTATATAAGATTGATGATTATTAAGTTCATATCAATAAAAAGCGTTGGAAGAAAATATAAACTTAAAAGATTTTCAAAGAATATGGGAAACCATATAAGGGCATTGACTAACACCTTAACGAAAAAAATTTTCCCAAGAAAGAAATTTGAAATTATAAAGGTAAATTAAATTTTTGACAATTTTAAAAGGTATGTTTTAGCCATTAATTTTGGATGGAGGGATAATTAACTATTCAACTTAAATTTCCTAAAGTTTAACATAATTTTTAAGATTTTTCTATGATACATTTTATCGTAAATTTTCTTCCTTTTGTGTTATATGCGAAATCTAAGATTCATATTATATGTATTATAAAACAAATTAGTTAATGAGCTTTTGACCATGGCATGTTCAAAAGGGGAAAGAATAAAGCACAAGGAATTTAGAAAGTACTGTATCTTATGACTAAGTTTAAAGACAAAAGACAAATAGAATAAGGGTACTTTCTTGTATTAGAAGAAAAATGCAAATATGGACCATATAAAATAAAGTTCATTCTTCTTCTACAGAAAACGATGGACATATAAAAAAATTCTTCTTTTCAAGTACAAGGCAATGATTGATAAAGGAAATATGCTTTTTAATTTTCAATGTATTCATCAACCTTTTTTAGTTAATATTCCAAACAAATATATAAATTATTTTGATACTATAATCCCATGTTACCAATGCTATACAGGTCTTTTTAAGTTGAGGAAACTAAATGAAAATGAAGTAAGAACATATAATTAAGGGAAATTTGATGCATTTCTCATATTAAAGTTATGAGGACTTAACATTTTGTTATTTGAAAAATTAAATTTTGTTTAAACTTTCAAAATTACATTTCATTATCTATCATTTCTTTAGGAAATATTATCTT